>MJUU01000959.1:76992-96953 GCA_002080025.1 Modiolus philippinarum
CACGATATAGGTCCCCATACTGATACTCCATAATGAATTGTAAAAGGCTGGGATCTGTGGTTCCTGAGGAAAATGTGACAGAAATTTTTTGAAGACGCAAAAAATATTCTAAGTTCCGTCAAACAGGAAGTGGGCATGCGAGAGATCCCAAACTCTGTTACAAGGTATAGGTCCCCATACTGATACTCCATGCCAAATTGCAGAAAGCTCGGATACATAGTTCCTGAGAAAACTGTGACAGAAATTTTTGTGACGCCGACGACACAAGACGATGGATAGTGATCCATATATGTTGCCACTGCGTGAACACAGGCGACACAATTATCTACAAACTTACATCCACTTTAAATGTAACTTTTCCTGTTATCCAATCAAAGACACATATGTAACCATCTTTTCTACCTCCAAGTAGGAGAGTCTTGTTATGACTCTTCTTAGGCTTTTTCTTAACTTCTTCTTCATCATCGTCACTTTCATCTTTGTTTATTGATTTTGTGGCCAAACCTCTCTTAAAAGCCTGCCAGGCATCGGTGTCAAAATCAGGTACATATTCATATACCAGTAGATAATTACAGGCTTCTGTAAACATATAGAATTGCAACATGTAAGATAAAAATCTCATATATATAATATACAACTCCATCACAAAAAAAACCTTAAAATCATTCACCCTACAAATATTAACTACATGAAGCTTTCCACACACATTATTCTGCTTTTTTTCTCTGGAAGTGTAGTAAGTTATATATAAAGATGTTACACATATATAAGAAATTCGGTTTTACCAGGCACTTCAACTTCACCATGTTTTAAAGGTGTATAAAACAATTAAGGTAGATAGACACTAATATTCATATCTATGAGATTTTGTCAAAAGTCGGCAATCTGTAATAAAAAGTATGGGTTACCATGCTAAATTTTTGCTAAATTGAGATCAAATTTTGCCCATTTTTAGCCATTTTTTCACCAAAATTTATATAGAATGCACGAGAAAAATATGGAAAGGCATGTTTTATCTAATTAGAAATGAACTATTTATCCATGAGAATATCATTTATTTTTGTAAATATATAGTTTATGATATAATCTATTGGTTAAAAGTTTTAACAAATACATTATATCATAAACTACATATTTAACTTTAAACGAAAAAATGTAAATGTCACCATACTTTTAACGTAGATATTTTATGAAATATCCGTATAAAGCATTATTTTTGGGAAAAGGGAGCTAATTCACAGCAAAGTAGAGGAAATATGACGTTTCACACCTGACATTCAATTATGACGTCACAAAAGAAAAGCCTCAAATTACTGTTCCGGCCCAAAAATCAGGCCTTCCCCTTTTTTTCAAATGCGCGAGTGAATTGCGCAGCACAACAGTGTCTATCTACCTTAAATCTACAAAATTTCCAGGTGTTAAAACCTTTATCAGAACCTCCTGTGGTAACTCTTCCAGGCCATTACAAGTTTCCACTCACCCCAAGAATTTTCACATTTCCAGTTGTTAACAACTTTTATCAGAACCCCATGTGGTAATATTTCCAGGCCATTACACTTTTTCACGTACCCCTAGGATTTTCACATTTCCAGGTGTTAACACCTTTATCAGAACCTCATATGGTATCACTTCCAGGTCATTACAAGCTTTCACTTACCCCTAGGATTTTAAAATTTCCAGGTGTTAACACCTTTATCAGAACCTCATGTGGTAACACTTCCAGGCCATTACAAGTTTACACTTACCCCTAGGATTTTCACATTTCCAGGTGTTAACACCTTTATTAGAACCTCATGTGGTAACAATTCCAGGCCATTACAAGTTTACACTTACCCCTAGGATTTTCACATTTCCAGGTGTTAAGACCTTATCAGAACACTTCAAGTCCTTACAAGTTTACACCTTCTGGGATTTAAACATTTCCAGGTGTTAACACCTTTATCAGAACCACATGTGGCAACTCTACCAGTCTTTAAAAGTTTACACTTACCTCTGGGATTTTCACATTTCCAGGTGTTAACAATTCTACATGGATTTTTGTCTGTTTTACTTTTAATTATATCTCCATTATTCGTTACAACAAATAAGTCATCTGTAAAATATGGTATAGAAACAATATAAAATAGAATCATTTCACTATTATTTACTAAATCAAAGTGCAATGTACCTAGCATTGGGATTTTTGAGACAATAACAACCATGTTTTTCTCTTTCATATTTGTTTTGAATTTTTCTTGCTTTAGAGGTGTTGTCTAATTGACAATGATCTATTTAAATTGTTTGGTATGTCTCTGAAAATGACATCTGAGGCAGGTTAAGGGAGTATGAGCGTCAGATTACAGAAGCATTCTATATCCTCGGATTTTATCCATTCAAACAGTGCTAAAATTTTTTGCACATGGATCACATTTTTTTGGTCATAAGTCACTTTAAAATACATAAAATAGACTGTGTATAAAATTTAATCAACTTCCAAATATAATTTCATATATTTAAAGGCCTATAAACATCTTATGCAAATTGAAGGAAAACTCTAGAGAGATCTGTTTCCCGCCAAAATTTTGACGTCTTATATCTCAAAAATTCCTACATGGATTTTCAAAAGTTTTTGCTCAAGTTGTTCCATTAGTAGTGCTCTTCAAGACAAAAGGTCAGAACTTTAATTCTAATTACAAAATTTCTGACACTCGTACCCTTAAAGATGAACATCAACAAATGTACACTGCAGTTTTACTTTTTACCCTCCTTTGTCCTGTATGATTTTATACAATTCTCTCTGGGTTTGAAGTTTCTGGTTTAAGCACCTTTTTATTTTTCTATAACAGCATAAACCCTTTACATTTTCCAACAATATGGTAATTGTCATTAAGGACTGGTATAAAATCATCATCAATAAAATTTTCATCAATATGTATGTATGTGCCATTAAACCCATTCAATTCATAATTTTGCACTAGTTGGATTTATACCAATTTTTATGACACTTCTATAAGGAATTAAATTTCCTTTCACATTGAAACAAGTAAGTCCAGCTTATATGCAGTGATCAATGTTCTATTTGTATTCTAATTGCTGACAATGTAAACAATTATTGTAGGAACAATTTGTAACTTGCTGTCACCTTTCCTGTCCTAAAATATGATGTACTTAGTAGTAGTTAGCCAATGTTATGCAGGTAATAATGCTCAAGTTGATTTGATTTATATGCTATTTGGTTTTTGTTACAGGCTCAAAAGTAACCTTTCTAATGGATGATGAGTGGCTGTTGTTATAAACTTTAATCCCAAAAAGTATTTACTGGTATACAAAAAAAAAAAAATGCCTCGAAAATGACCTTAACCTGTGATTCCTGGACATAATTCATCTCTAAAAACAGTTAATTTACAGAATATGACTCTGTTTATGTTGATTCAGTTTCAAATATAGTTATTTCTTATCCTCCTTATTTTGCTTTTTTTCTTGATTAATTAACTACCTACTGTATAAGTGCTTTATATTTGTGGTATTAAATTTTCAGGGTTTTCAGTATTGGATTTATTTGTGCAGTGTTATATTCTCGGTTATTTATTTTAGGTTATCTTGTTTCCAAAAAGTCAGGATTAGAGTGAAATATTCATTGGTTAGGATTTTATCCAGGGAATTTCAGCAATTGTATTGTTCAATGCAAAAAGTGTGAAAATTATTTCTCCACAAATATAATTTATGGTAATTACTGGTCTTCTGCATTTACAAAGTTTAGATAGTAAAGATTTGTTTCCTTACTGTGTTCAATAGCATATGCAGCATCTACTACACCCAGTTTAGAATCCAGTAACAACGTTGTAATANNAAAATATGATGTACTTAGTAGTAGTTAGCCAATGTTATGCAGGTAATAATGCTCAAGTTGATTTGATTTATATGCTATTTGGTTTTTGTTACAGGCTCAAAAGTAACCTTTCTAATGGATGATGAGTGGCTGTTGTTATAAACTTTAATCCCAAAAAGTATTTACTGGTATACAAAAAAAAAATGCCTCGAAAATGACCTTAACCTGTGATTCCTGGACATAATTCATCTCTAAAAACAGTTAATTTACAGAATATGACTCTGTTTATGTTGATTCAGTTTCAAATATAGTTATTTCTTATCCTCCTTATTTTGCTTTTTTTCTTGATTGATTAACTACCTACTGTATAAGTGCTTTATATTTGTGGTATTAAATTTTCAGGGTTTTCAGTATTGGATTTATTTGTGCAGTGTTATATTATACAGTTACTGTCTTTTGTTGAGGTAAATGTGCAGTGTTATTGACTTTTGGGAAAACAGATATTCACCGAGCCGCATGGCGAGGTGAATATCTGTTTTCCCAAAAGTCAATAACACTGCACATTTACCGAAACTAAAGACAGTAACTGTTTTATTCTATTATCTGATAAATACATAATAATTCTTCATTTACATGTATCATGTGTGAAATTTTCTATGGGCGTCGAATTAAAGAGGTTTTGGATATCGCATAAAATAAATGAAATATTTACTTTTGAAATAATATTTTGTGGATGATTAAAACAATAAATATAATTTAATCATAATCTTTACTGTCAGAAATTCACAGATTCTAGCTAACACTGAGTTTTCAACGTTTGACTTGTAGGACTGAAATGTACATGTTGCTCATATTGATAAAACTATACGGTATTTGTTTTCAAAGGAAATTTGAGATCCAAAATTATATGAAGTGAATGAATTAAATACTTGAAAAGTATTTGCTTGTAAATCGAAGAAGGTTTGATATGTCTGTGATATGTGCCCTTTTCAAAGAACGATCAGTGTTATTTGCATCCTTTTAGTGATGCTAGTATTTAGTAACGAATAAGATTTTCTGAATTATTCTGCTGTCGCCATTTAGGTGTTCTCACAAGGCTTTAAACAACAGGACTGGGTTGCACAAACGTAAATTAATGTTAATTGACGTTCAAATTTTAAGTGTGTATTAAATCCTTCACAAATTCAACCAAACTAATTTACACTTAAAATTTAAATGTCAATTAACTTTAATTGACGTCTGTGCAATCCAGTCCAGATGTTCATTAAAAGAGTTTACTTTATCATTTGTGTTTTTCCGATTGTTCCACACTGGTTGGAGAATATGAAGAAGGGAGGGATTGTCATTTTTATGTAACTAGCGAACATCGATTCTTTAAAAAATTTATTCAAAGAATTAAATTTTTTATCCTTAAAATTTGATGATTTCTGTCTTTTAAATGAATGCTGGTGTTACTTCCTTTTCAATCCTTGCATCTGTATAATGTGCGACGATTATGTGCTAACGGCTATGTGCTGTCGACATCCGTTGGGCGATTTTTTCTCAAAAATATTGTTTTTTTTTAACGTAGTTTAAGTGTCTTGCTCTTTCCATATTTGCACCATTTTCCGCTGATCAATACATGCGAATCGTCTTATTTAGACTGTAGCCATTCTGTTTCTAGTAATGCCGATGACGTTGTCAAGCGACAATGTAAAATAGCAATATGATTGGACGGCATAAATACGGGATTTCCCTTTTTCTAAAAATATGTAGCGCGTGATGTTTCCCGCGGTGAATATCATTTTCTTAAAGTGAATATCCTTTCTATCGAGTGAATATCCTTTTTTATTCATTTTAATGTTAATTCAATTTTACCATTAGTATTTATATATTATAGAATAATCTCGGTTATTTATTTCAGGTTATCTTGTTTCCAAAAAGTCAGGATTAGAGTGAAATATTCATTTGTTAGGATTTTATCCAGGGAATTTCAGCGATTGTATTGTTCAATGCAAAAAGTGTGAAAATTATTTCTCCACAAATATAATTTATGGTAATTACTGGTCTTCTGCATTTACAAAGTTTAGATAGTAAAGATTTGTTTCCTTACTGTGTTCAATAGCATATGCAGCATCTACTACACCCAGTTTAGAATCCAGTAACAACGTTGTAATAACATCTCCAGTAGGTGGCGACACTATCCTTATACTACAATCATGACTTGTTACAACAGATCTTATTGGGTAAAATGGATGGGAGGTATGCTTCACTGCTACTACTCTTTGTCTGAAAAAAATAAAGAAGAAATTACATGTTAGATATCATCTGAACAAAATAACTGTTTCAGTATTTATTCCAAACTCAAAAGTGCCAAAATAACAGTTAATTCATATTCTGTGTATGGTCATTTTAACAGTTTATGTCTTGCAAGTACAAATTGAATGATAACATGAGTTGATCATCTGTTTTTTGAGGGTTTTTTTCACAATCTGATCTGCATGTTTTGCATGACATTTACATTATTATCAAAGTTCAAAGATTGCTTACTTTATGATAAAATGCTTATATGAAAGATGTTCATATGTCTGAATCAAACCAGAGAGACAAAAATTAGTTTATCACTAATACCAAACAGTTAACCACATCTAATCTCATTTAATTGGATTGAATTTTAATTTTCAATATATTATTGAATTGTCTACTGTATACTGAACGGCTTTTGTATTATAACACTGCACTTCTATATCAGCTCAAGGTACTCATATCAGCCTGAGAGCTATCAGGCTTTAAAAAAAATCTGCAAACTATATTATGTCATTTTAAGGACTCAGATTTACTTATATTTTGTTATCTAATTTTATCTCTTATAATCATAATCAGAGCAATTTTTGTACTTTTGACTGAAATACACAAACCTGAATATGATAAAGCTTCAGTGTAGTGACAGAAAAGCATGTGATATATATACTAGAACCATTTGATAGCTATGTCATATCAGCCGACTCCGCCACTATCTGTTGAAACTAAAAAACATTCTTAAAATTTCTGCTTTTATCAAGAGTAAAACTTTAACATATTTTTATTTCATGTTTTATGTAACTGTATAGTTAATTCAAACTTTTAATAATGAAATTAGCAATTTGGTGTATCAAATGGCTAAAGAGTTCATGCCCATAAAATCTGTGAAATTAGCAATTTGGTGTATCAAATGGCTAAAGAGTTCATGCCCATAAAATCTGTTAAAACAATACTTTACAAACTTACCCAATGGCTGTATGTATATTGTACAGATGTTGAATTTTCCACATATCTACATGTGTACCTGACCAGGTAATAAATCTGTCATAATTCAATTCAGCTGACATTCCTTCTGGCATCTCATCCACTTTAGCTCTGTAATAAAATAGTTAGATCCATATAAAATTATTTAAAAAATTGCTATGTAAAAAATTTCATTATACATAGGAGTATAAAGGATACCAATGCCAACACTGATAACAGATTAATTTGTGGTCGCTATGTCTCGCAACATTTGTCACAGGTGAGACAAACAAGTGTGGACCCAAATTGATGTCTCGCCTGTCCCTGCTTGGTTGAAAAATTGATGTGAAAACTCAAACTGCCTAAATCAGAAAATTTAACATGATCACTAGACTCTGAAATTAGATTAACTGACAAAAGCAATATAGCACACTGTCACATATCAACCAAAACCAAAATGCCAAATATTAATGACCTACCACTGATAGATACTGAAAAACCAAACATGTTCACCAGACCATGAAAATGAGGTCAAGGGCTAAAGCCAAATAGCAGGCTGTCATCTTCCATCTAAGACAAACCCACATATTATTGAATTTGCATTAATAGATACTACGAAACTTAACATGATCACTGGACTGTGAAATTGATGTCACAGACAAAAGCCATATAGCAGACTGTCATGTACTACACACGACCAACTTACATACCATATATCACTGACCTACCACTAATAGTTACTGAGAAACTAAACTAAGCACAAAAAACTTAACATGTTCATTGGACCATGAAATTGAGGTCACAGACAAAAGCCATATAGCAGACTTCCATGTACTACTCAAAACCAACCTATAAACCACTCAAAGTTACTGAGAAAATGACCTAATCACAATAATTCGTAAACTAGTGTCTCGCCTGCTCACTCTGCTGTCGCTATAATTTGGCCTATATTAGGATGTGGTTGCTAGGTAGATTTCCAAGAAACAACTAGTCTTTGACAGTTTCAGCAAATTACCCAAATTTTAAATTGGAATACACAATTTTTGAAATCTTACCATTCAAAATATTGTTTTTGACTAAAATTCATCAAAACACATGGTTGCAAACCAGAAAAATTCCCAAAAATTGTTTGTCTTTGAGAGTTTTGGAAAATTAACCAAAATTGGAACCATATTTTTTAATTCTTAGTTTTCAGAATTATGTCTTGTGTGAAGAAATGGCTAAAATATTTGTTAGTCTTGGACATTTTCAGGAAATTTACCAAAGTTGGAACCGGGATAAAATTCTGAAAGGTTATCTATGTATTATACATAACAATCTACAATCAAAATTGAAGTCTTTATTCTCAATTTTATTTAAACATTGTTGATATATGGACCTAAATAGAAAATTTAGTCAAATTCATTGAAGCGGAAAATATAGGTCAAGGTGACATAAATCTGGTATGGATGTTGGTTACTACTAAGGATATAACCACTTACCAATAATCATCAGTCTATGGCACGTAGGTGCTGAAATATGGTGCAAAAAAAAATTTGATTGAAAAAACTATGTCCCACTTAAATGGCAAAATACTGAAAAATTGGAATTATTTTTTTTCAAAATTAAACTTGGGATTCAATAATTAGGTTGTACTAAATATTGTGTCAAAATTTCATTGATATTGAGTAAGATTTCAGAAAGTTATTGAAGTTCAAAAAAGTTTAACATTAGGGTTAACCAAATGTTAACGATGACGGCGACATGGAATCTATGGTCACTATGTCTCACCTTCGCGACAGGCGAGACAAAAACTTAACATGCTCACTAGAACATGAAATTGAGGTCAAGGACAAAACCCATATGACAGTCTGCAAGGGTTTATCTGGCTTTTTTGGGAAAAGGGACCCTGTGGGCAAATTGGGAATTTTCAATCGACATTTTATGAAAATTGGGAAAAATATAACAAGATAAAAAATGTCACTTCACTTTATATTTTGAATAGAAAACTTTGTATGTGACTTATACAACAAAAGGATGATTGTATCAGTATCTTTATTGTGATTACTGGAATATTGTCACAGAGTTTGGTGAAGCGTTTTATTTAATAATTCTGAAACATAATATCAGAGAACAACAAAGACTTTCATAATTTGATTTCTCTTTCTTTCTTTTGTTTGATAATGAGGACAAGCTCATCCAGTTCAGAGTCTTTAAATTCTGGAATTGGAACATTTGCTTTGTTTTCAATTTATTTTCATCTAGAGTTGGGCTTGGCTCTACAATTTTATTTAGATTAGATTGATGTTTCGTTGGGCTTGGCTCTACAATTTTGTTTAGATTTGAGGGCTCAACACACTTGAAGTCTCCCTCAGGGTACAGATAGGGAGAGTTCAGGTCATGACAGGGAGACTTGTGTACACATACCTTCAAATTAATTTAAATGATAAATGATTTTTTTGTATTTGTTTCTCTCTACTTTTGAGTATGTTCAGGTGAATATTAAACATTCAACAATGGCAATTATTCAAATAGTATTGTTATCTCATGATCTACAATGTAGATTTAATAAAAAAAAACTTATTAAAGTTGTATCAGATTTATATTCCTTTTCCCCCAAAAAGCTTTTGTGGTACATTTAGGTAAGATTTATAAAAGGAAAATAATGCATAGTTTTCTTTTCATGTATCCTTATAAATTTATCAGTCAGTTGAGTTGCTCAAAGAGACAGTTTCCAATCAACTTGTTGAACTACAACCTTTTTATGAATAGTTCTCCAACATTGGAGGGATATACAGATTACAGATTGCAAGTCACTTCCTGTTTACACAGAGTTAAACGTATTTATTTAGGGGGTAAATTTTCATTGAATGTTTGTAATAAATGTATATTATAAAGTTACCTAGCCTGATTTAGAACCATGAGATGTTATAAACAACGTTTGAGTTTGAAGAATACAAGAATAAGTTTTATAAATCTATCAACTTACTTCCTGTTACCGGAAATAGAAGGGATTACACAGCAACTTAAAATCGCTTTTGGGAGTAACTGTAGGTGACTTGGAGCACAACAGTGCAACTAAATCACCCTCATCATCCAGTTTGGTGACCCAATTTTTGTCAACAAGACAGTGTTTCCCTTACTACAAATGCCGTACGAACTTCCGGTTTTGTTATCCACATTAAAGGAGGGTTATACACTAGATGTTATACACAGTAGAAGGACGCGATTTGTTTACATTTTAATGACAATATACGGAGGATAATACACCGTGCAATTATAGAATTACACGATTTGTTAACATTTTAACGATGTCACTGGCTATGACATTTTTTATTTATATTTGGGAAATTTCAATTTTGGGATTTTTAAAAGTCAAAATTGGGAAAAAAAAGAGGGTATTTCTATTGGGAAAGGGTCCGAATAGCGGCCCCTACGAGATCCTAGATAAATCCATGGTCTGTCATGTACTACCTAAGACCAACCTACATACCATATATCAATGACCTACCACTTATAGTTACTGAGAAACTAAACTAAGCACAAAAACTTAACATGTTCATTGGACTGTGAAATTGAGGTCAAAGATAAAAGCCATATAGCAGACTGTCATGTACTACTCAAGACCAGCCTATATACCAAATATCATTGACCTACCACTTATAGTTACTGAGAAAGTGACTTAATCACCAAAACTTAACATGAAAGTTTACACCGTCGCTGCTGCCATCACTGCCGCCGTCATACTTTGTACACATATGTCTCGCTTTCTGCGCCTTTCGTCGCAGGTGAGACAAAAAGGATTTGAGACATCAATGTTGTTTGAGTTACTGCAGTTCAAGCCTTTGAAGTTCAACTGTAACTTGAAAATGATTATACAACTTGAAAGGTAACAGGACAGATAAAGGGGAGGTTTGGGTGCCCATAAACCGGTTTAACCCTACCGCTGGCTTTTGCTAATGCCCGTACCAAGTCCGGCTGTCCTGAGTTCCTATTGTTTTCTACGTTTGTCTCTTGTCTTATTCATGTTTTTCATGTGTAGTTCCATGACAGATTGTGGCATGTAACTATAATTTTCAGCCATTGTGGGTGTTTCCTGTTATCCATTCTTTTACATTTACTAATTACAATACATACCATATATTACAAAATAGAGCCGAGTTATGAGAAGTGTTTTCTTAACTCTGAAATATTACAATGCTGAATGACTTCTATAACAATTTAGTTTCAATGGAATGCACCTTCCATATTTTGTCCTGTCAGGTGTCACCACTGCACTATCAGGTTTTGTTCTGTGACGTCATGATATCGGGAAAATTCACGCACAAAGAACATTGTTTGAACATGCGTGAATTACCAGTTTTCCCGCGAACTACCAGATAGTGCAGCAGCGACACCAATCGGGAAAAGCAGGAAGGTGAATTCCATTGAGGACCCATAAATAGCTTGTCATACAATGTCAATTTTGCTCATCAATTATCATGGTTGTGCAGTGGCCTGGTTTTAGTAATTTGGTTATTGATTAACTGTTGCAAAATTGACATTTAGGCCATCTCTTAGTTTATCTATGCACTACAAAATAACATTTTTTATGGATAAATTGTTGCACCATTGACATTTAGGCCATCTCTTAGTTTATCTGTGCACCACAAAATAACATTTTATCTAGTCATATATCAAGTAGAGCATATATATTACTCTAAATAACTCTTATGGCACTGTCTCCATAGGCTACTCTATTATATGTACCTGTCCATTTCATCACAAGAATCCAAATTCCAGACACGGATTGTTCTATCTTTGCTGGCAGACATGATAGCAGGGCCTTCTGGGTAAATTGTAAGTGTAGAAACAGCATGAGTATGACCAACAAACACCATCTGTAGAAACCATTCTTTATTGTCCCACACTTTTACTGAAATATGAACAATAACGTTATCAGAATATCTAATAATTCTTTAAGTATTTCTGACATGTTTGGGTCCAATTTCTAACAACTCAAATAAAAATAAATTATACAAATAATAATCATCAACTTGCCATGAAATGTATACTTACCTTTAAAATAATTATTCAAGCCCCACCCCATAATGCTAGTGACATTAAGATACACTTACACAAGGCTGGTAGACAACCTCACACCAAATACTGAATAATTACAAAATATCCCATTAGTAGTATGAAAAAGTGGAAAGTTGTCAAATTAACAGAAATCCAAATTTTCTTTTGTATGGCTAGTATAATTTACCCATGGGATAATCATGATGACAACAAAAGATTCTTTTCCCATGTTATGTGTGCATTACATCCTTTCACTTTATCTATGTGAGTTTAAACTATGTAACATTTGTCAAGAGATATTGTTCTACCAATACACTATTCCAAAAAAAATTATAAATACTTTCAATTTCTAGTTTATACTTACTTGAGCCATCTATTGCAGCTGTAATAAGATATTTGAGTGGATTGAAGAATGTTAACGCTGAAATATCCCTCTCGTGTAAATTCTGTCTGAAATCTACTTCTTTCCCCTCAAAAACATTGAAAACCTGCCAACAAACAGATAAATATGGAAATTTGATTGGTAAAACAAATTTATGTAAAGTATCATTGACTGAAAAGTTATTGTGTTTAGATGGAAAAATGTAAGGTTCCTTATAACTATCCAAGAGGCATCTACCGACAGATTGTTATTACTCTATGCATTGTAGTATCTTTGATCTGGACTACTAAACTAGCTTTAAACGGAGTCAATTATAATGAAATGTTGGTCAAGGTGACCTTATTTTTATCTGGAGCTTCACATGTGTGAGATTTCCTAAAAAGGTAAAAGATCAAAAGGAAAAAGAAAAGATCAAACAAAATTTGCCCCTAGCATAATTATCAAACATTTTCTGTGAAAGTTGGCAGGCCTGCAAAGGAAAAAAGATTTAGTTTCTCCATAGATTTTCATACAGAGCATGACATGTGCAGTTATTTTATAGTTTAGACACTAATTTGAAAGGCATTATGAAATCAACTCTGGTAAAATGTTTGTCAATATGGCTTTTGCCTATGAAACACAGCTACATGTGACAAAATGAAGTACTAGAATCAGAATTCGAACATAGATTCCGCCAATTTGTTGATGTCAGTAACCAGTAGACTTACGGCAACATTGTTCTTTATGGATAAGTAACATTTCTGTGTACAACTAGCTGTATAGTAAACTTACAGTAACATTGTTCTTTATAGACAAGTAACATTTCTGTGTACGACTAGCTGTATCCTCCAATATCAGGTGTTTAAATGGAATATACTTCCTAGTATCCTTGTCCTCCTTAAATCTTGTCTTTGTCATTTTCCTAGGTATAAGATGTCTAGCACCATATCTAAATGCCCAGCTCTATCAAGAAATTAAGAAAAACATAATTAAATTAAATTCACTATAAAAAAATCATGGCTATAGCTTCTTTACAAGATTTGATTTCAATTACACCATAATAAGGTTTTACAGTAGTTATATTTTTCTTAAACTAATATAAATTTTGCACTTTTAATATATAAATAAAGATATAATTTTGTCTCTTAGAATTATTGAAAATTCATTACCTTTTTGAGTTACTATGCTAATGTGTAATGATACATAACGAAATACCAAAGTTACTGCAAATGATAAACGATACATTTCAAGAATAAACTATTCAATTCCATTATTTGAAAGTTATATCATATTCTAATCTTGAATTCTTAAATTTTATTCCTATATCAGTTTGTAAATGATTAAATTTGTGTTACAGGAAAAACTGACAGAATAGTTTGGTCCTAAACTTACCACACAGTAACCATTACTAAATGTAATTATCTCCCCTGTACTATTGTTATAAGCAGCCAGATCAATCTTGCTTGGAACCCTTGCTTGTGAAATTATTTCAAATTCATCATTCATTAACTGCAAAAATAAAAAATAAAATTTATAAGTACCTTTTTGTCGTAAGTAATCAATGCAGACGAAAACAATGATGAAAGTTGAGGGGTGCAGAACACTCTGATATAACTATGTACAGTAGTAATATGGAAATTTGTGACAAATGATTCAAGATAGTTAAATAGAAGCTAGTAGATATATAGGTAGCAATATGGAAGTTAGTGAATATTTGTGACAAATAATTCAAGATAGTTACATAGAAGCCAGTAGATATATAGGTAGCAATATGGAAGTTTGTGAATATGTGATAAACATCAGAAGTGGTGCCATGATCATTAGGATTATCAATTTAACTATCATTATTTGAGGAATTATTATTTGACACTTTCTTCAGCTTAAAGACTGATTTTAAGTATATTTTTCAATGAAAAAAAATTCTGCATTCCTTGTTTCTTCCATCATAGGAGAAACTGATTAGCTCCTTTTTCTTGTAAATGTTTAATCCATAGTTCAAATTATTCATGTAAATATCTTATATTTATAATTTCTCAATTTTGTTCATTTTTCCAATTTTTTCTATATTCCCACCAAAAATTCTTTCAACCTATTGCATATTCCCTTTTAAAATGACTAAAACAGCCAGAAGAATGATCATGATGATGGTACATTAACAATTCTTGCCCTGTATTAAATCCTGAAATAGTATAGTGGTAAAATCACACAACTTACAAATAATTCATCTTCTCCCTTCTGCCATCCAACATATTGTTTAGTCTGACTACAGTAAATGATATTATCCATGGGTTCCTCTGGAGCAAAGACATTCTTTTCTGGTTTACGACGCCCATCCTCTAAAAATATCTCAACAATTTTTCCATCAGTTGTTAGATATTCCTGCAAAAATATTAATGAGATGCATAAATATCTTCACCAGTTTCAGGAATGGTCATATATTACAGATCAGTGAAAATGTTACAATATCTATTACATCTAAATAGATTTCCACTAATTTAAACGGTTTCTTGTACTGAAGACAATGTCCAGTTTAATTTTGTCTGGTCCAATAAATTTCTAAAGTTTCATGTTGCATGAAATAAGGTAACTGGCCTAATGCTTGGAAGTCAAAACTCCTTTTGAATCTTTTTAAGTTTGTCTGAATGCATTTTTTCACTATATCATAAAGTATAATTTAAGACAACAAAGGAATAATAAACTTATATCAGAGCAATGATGACCTTATATATAAAGATGCTTACAATTACCCCTCAAAACAATATATTCAATATACATCAGTTGTGTGTTAAATTTGAACAGTACAGTACAGTAACTCTTCAAATGTACACTACTTTTGGCTTCCATGAATTTTCTTACCATTTCAATACCATTGGCCCAATACTTAAGTATAAAGTAATCAGGTCTAATAGTGTAGGCTACTAGTTGGTACTTCAAATATTTTCTTAGATTTAAATTATGTAGTTTTAGTGTCAGTCATGTTGCTTTATTGCCATTATTGTTAGTTTCTTTCCATGTTTTTTTTTTGCTCATTGCAATTTGTTAAGAACCACATACATAAAATCATAGGTTTTCTTTGAATTTACTTGTTGACAGAATAATTCCCCTTTATTATATCTCTTAACTACTACAATTACCTTCTTATCTTTCATGAAGAGTACACATTTTAATTTTGACTGTCGATTAATTTTCCTTTGGTGGTGAATTCCATGTGATATAAAAACTTCCTTGATATCTGATTGCACAGCAGCTTGGGTAGCTTTACGTATGGTGTTTCGTAAAAGTTTCCAATAATTAATAGCTTTTTGTTTTTGTTCCTGTATTGCTCTATCTCTCAGAATTAACAAATTTTTGCTGAGACTTTCTTCACTTTCTACATCCTCAGAGAGCTGGGTTATAAACCGAGTGAGGCTAGACATCTTAAATTCAGCTGAACTGAAAAAAAAGCAAAATACAATAAACTTTACTGGCAACATATTTACTTATAGTAAGAGAGCAAAGCTATGCCAAGTCAGATAACTACTGGAATCATACTCCAAAAGGTAAATTGTATGTCTCAGGACCACAGCTTGCTTGTATGGAATACCAGAACATAAACAAAACTAGAGAATGTGTCTGTAAGACACGGATGCCCCGCCAATAAATTAATCGGACAGATTTACCCAAGTCAATCATTCATAAAATTAGTTCCCCATTACAGAATTGTGATGAAATTCAAAATTTAACCAAAGTCATTCAACCATAAAATGTAGGTCATGGACATCCAATTGTTGCTGAAATGCGCAGATCTCTTTTAAATGAATCTTACAATGAAATATCATGATGCTACAATACATAGTAGTTGAGAAATAGACTTATATGCAAAACTTAACAAAGTCACTGAAGCATAAAATGTAGGTCAAGGCCACCTAATTGTCAATAATTTGTGTAGTACTCATCAAGGCAATTAATCTGATGAAACATCATTGTCCTATAATGTGTACTTGTTGAGAAATGGTCTTAAATGCAAAATTTAACTAAAGTCACTGAAGCGTAAAATGTAAGTCAAAGCCACCTTATTGCCAATGATTTGGGTAGTACTCATCAAGGCAATATATTTGATGAAACATCATTGTCCTATAATGTGCAGTTGTTGAGAAATGGAGTTTAACACAAAACTTAACCAAAGTCACTGAAGCGTAAAATGTAGGTCAAGGCCACCTAATTGTCAATAATTTGGGTAGTACTCATCAAGGCAATTAATCTGATGAAACATCATTGTCCTATAATGTGTAGTTGTTGAGAAATGGACTTAAACGCAAAACTTAACCAAAGTCACTGAAACGTAAAATGTAGGTCAAAGCCACCTAATTGTCAATGATTTCAGTAGTACTCATCAAGGCAATTAATATATTTGATGAAACATCATTGTCCTGTAATGTGCAGTTGTTGAGAAATGTACTTTAACGCAAAACTTAACCAAAGTCACAGAAGCGTAAAATGTAGGTCAAAGCCACCTAATTGTCAATGATTTGGGTAGTACTCATCAAGGCTATTAATTTGATGGAACATCATTGTCCTATAATGTGTAGTTGTTGAGAAATGGACTTAAACACAAAACTTAACCAGAGTCACTCAAGCATGAAATGTAGGTCAAAGAGTCAAACTACCTAGTGAACTCTGTAGTACTAACAAATATCTACCTACTGGCCTACTTCTATTGTTCTACCTCTTAAAGTTTCTGAGAAATGTACTTAAACACAAAACTTAACCAGACGTATGGACGTACGTACGGACTTACGGAAGGACGGACAAGGGTAACACTATATGCCCCTTCCACATTCCTGGGCGGGGCATAAAAAACTGAAGTCAGTACGAAAAATGTAACTAAAGACACATATTTTATCTTCATTTCATGCAGCCTTTTGCACTCCCAACTTCTCTATCCACAGTTGGCAAGTATTTGACAAGTTCATCTTTGTAAACAAAACCAACAAATGTGATTGGTCTACATCTGAAGTGCAACACTCTCAGGTAAATCTGAAGTATGCAAATCCAAAGCTTTGGCTCAATGTCCTCCTTGACCCTCCCGCAGGTTACACCTAATATCATTTAAAGGAGAATATGCCCTCCTATATATAGTGACATCATTTTTAATATCAATATGAATGTATTTTGACTGATCAAGAAAAAACTCTTTCATAGTTTCATTCAATTAATCTTTCATTGGCTATTCCAGAGGGGTCCAGGGGTTGGAACAACTTTTTTCTGGATTTTTTTTTTATTTCATGCAGCATAACGACAAAATTTGAAAAAAGGAGGTATAAAATTAAAAGGAACTCTTTTTTTTGAAAGCTGGATCCTTGTGTGTGTTTGGAGCATAGTTTTTGAAAATAGGTGTAGAGGCTGCTGATGGCATTGATTCTCTACATCTCCAACTGTACAAGATTTGATGGTCAGCATATACATATGTATGTGTATTGCATCAGATATCTAACACTAGATTCACATAAATGGAGTATGAGCATCAGTTTCCAGAAGTATTCAATTTCCTCAGGCTTTATATAGTCAAACCAAATGTAAATATTTTGCAAGATTATATCTTCTTAGTAAGGCCAAACAAAAAATTATGGATGCTTATGGTGGACTACTGAAAAAAAAACAGACAATTTTTTTTTTCTTGAAAGAAATCATTAAATCTGCCTTCTCTGATCTGGTTTGGACCATCTCCAACCTGAGGTTACTGCTATTTGTTGTTATTGACTTAGGAAAAATTAAGAAATAATTCATGACAGGTATATGGTTATTGGAAATTTAAAAATGGGCTGGACCTTTATATTAGAATTTAACCCAGAGCATTAGCGAGGGGTTAAATTTCAGAATATAAAGGCCAAGCCCATGGTTAAATGACAATAACCATATACCTGCCATGAATTATTTCTATTCTAATATGACAGAAAATGGAATTTTCCATTCTGAAGCGACCCATGAGAAGGGGAATTTATTGCCTCCATTGCTGTCTGTGTATATGACGTCACAATATACCATCTGATGTTTTCAAACAGATGCAAGTTCAAAATTCAAATCGAAAGCAAAACAATTAATAATTGATTAATAGAATATAATAGAGAGTAAATAAAAACTTTTTTTTCACAATGCAACTTTTTGAATACCACCTACTGTATTATGATAACATTGAAATTTTGATAGCTTTATCCTTGCATCCCAAATTAACCAAAGGAATCATAGGTAGCAGACGACATTAGAATATATAAAATTAAGTGTGAGTATCCCAAACTTATGAAATGTGACATTTTCTATAGAATTACTAGTAAGTGCCAATTCTTAAATTATGAAATGTTAGTTTCCTCTTGACGTCCTTCCACAGGTTGCACCCATTATCATATTTTTTTCATACATTTCAAGGCATATAGCAGCAAATGGAAATGACTAGGAAATTCTAGACATATCTGTTTCCTGCCAAAATTATAGATATTTAACATTTTTACATGAATTTCCAAAATTTTATGCTTATCAATATCATGTTATATTAACAAAGCTTTTAAAACAAAATGTAAGTTTTTATTCTCATTAGAAATTTTCTAACTCCTCTTTTTTGTGTCTTCAGAGGGAGTTATATAATAAAGCTCAAAAGGCATACCATAAACTTCGGAAAGATTTCCTGTAGGTCAGAAATACCAGGTAGTATACATGTGTTTGACCATACAGTTAAACCTATTTTCTTATATGGGGCAGAAATTTGGGGATACTTTAATCCGTTTAAGAAAAAGTTAACCTAGGATAAACATACAATAGGGGATGCATTTTCCAAATTACCTGCAGAACACTTGCATTTAAAATTTTGCAAAACTGTTTTAGGGGTGAATAAGAAGGTAATAAATCTTGCCACTCTCTCAGAATTGGGGCACTTTCCTTACATTACAATGTGATAAAATCCATGTTAAAATACTGGTATTGCCTTGAAAATCTGGGATCCTTGTTTCCAATATTAAAAGATGCTTGTGAGTCACAATCCCTACATGAACGAAAAATACAGTCATGGTATGGCTCAATTGCATTTGTTTTGAGGCACATCTCTGGTATCAATGACATAAAAAAGTAGGACCTTATAAGTTCAAAAACATATATAAAACATAGAAAGCAGGCACAGCCTGCAAAGCTCACCTCGTTGCACAGCATTGTCACGAATTAAACATGTCAACAGGAATTGACTATAATTATTTTGCTAACAGATTTATTCATATGTAAAATTCATTGCAGCTGCCATCCTAAAATGCATCATACCGGTACATACAAATATGGTTGATGTGGGGCATATCAGTAAGCGGGAATGGACTTTAACCATTCTACCTAACCAAGTCGCTCATGTGTAAAATGTAGGTAAGAGACAGCATCCAAAACATGCATTGTTGTTGTCATCCCAAAATGCATCATACATACCAGTATGGGTGATCCGGGCCATGTCAGTAAGCGGGAATGGACTTTAACCATTCTACCTAACCAAGTCGCTCA
>MJUU01000964.1:19066-36332 GCA_002080025.1 Modiolus philippinarum
AAAATGGATAAACCAAACGAAATCCGAATAATCAGTAATATTAAATATAGTTAAGGGCAAAACTACGATCGAGGGAGTTAATCCTTAGGTTTTAGAATTTACATAATTTTAGATAAAAGTAATTGAACACATGAGATATTATATCATGTACAAGAACACCTCTGTATGAAATTGCAAACTGCAATATATTTTCAAAGGAGTAAATGGAGATTGCAAGAATTATTTTCCACCAAAATTTTTACATTTTAATAATTTTATTGATTAAAAAAAGGGTGAATGCTGTTATATATGAGAAAAGCTTTTCAAAACAAATTCAAACATATTTTCTTATTTTATTTTTTGTTCGACTCGAACTAACTAAAATCCATTGTCCTAATAAATACATTTGTGGAGTTAGGCTTACTTCATAGGTTTCAGAATACTTACTTGTAACCATCAGTTGACAGAGGACTTTTGTCTTTGGATAAGAATGGCCCAATTAAATCTATTCCAATTTTGTGCCAAACTCTTTTGTATACTGGCACTGGTATTATCTCATGGCATGACTGAACAGTTTTCTGATTATGGCTCTGGGACTGGTTAGAGTTCAGTTACATTTTTGACAATACCCATCCAATAGTAACGATCCTTTATTTTTGCTACAGTTTTATCTATGCCTTTTATATAGAATATTTATTTTATTTCAAACAGTTAAATGTATATGATCTTGTATAAATATAAATTTTAAATTTCATGTCTTACCCTTCCGGAGCACCAGATGATACCGGGGTTCACACTGCTAGTGCTTTAGTTATGTGGCGTTCTTGTTCATTTTTGTTCATTTGTTTTGTCTTTGTCATACTGTCTCAATTCCCGTTAGATATGAATTGCCGTGATTTTGGATTTTAGAATTCCTCCTTTCCTCGTTCTTGCTTCGGTATTCGTTTGCCGATGTATTAAGGGGCTTTCAAGTCAACTAGAGTCAACTAATTATGCTACTATATATATTTGTCATGTTTTGTGAAAACTGGAAAAAAAAATGCTTTGTCCAGTCCCAATTGCAAATCTTTCATTGCACAAGAAATAAAATATATTTCTGATACATCTGTGCACAGTAATAGTGTCAGCATCCACTGTTCGACACTCATTAATGAAGTTTCTAGTTTGGGCTTAATTCCGTTCAAACCGGTTCTAGAACTTATTACCGGGCGTGGAATCGGTAACTGCAACTGCATATCAAATGCCAAGGACTACTGGTATAGCCTGTACAAACTGCTTGCTATAACTTAATGTGATCGTTCAGGGCCACCATTCGGGCGTGGATTCGGTATATACTTCCCAAGACGCAACTGCATATCAAATATCAAGTGCCTAGGACTACTGGTATAGGCTTTAGAAAACTGCTTGCTAAAAACTTAATGTGATCGTTCATGCCTGACTAAGGGGCCAGGGCCGTAATCTATGTAGGGATTTGAGTTGTACCCATAATAATGCAAGTGCACATCAAATACTATGGACCTACAACTTAATAGGCTTATTAATTCACAATAGTTTGCAATTGTTGACGCCGCCGCCGCCGGAAACGCCATCCCTAAGTCTCGCTTCCGCGACTTTTTCGTCGCGGGCGAGAAAATAAAACGTTGATCCATTGCTTGTTTTGGGCCATGATTTTGTAGATCGAGACTTTCTCATGTGCATTATTCCATATCCTTTCAATGATTATTAACAATTGTTTTAGTACTTAAAAGAAGCTGCTGACCAATTATAAGTCAGTTAGAATGAGATCTTTCTTGCCATTAATAAACTGAAATAGAGGAATTAATATGAGGAAATGAAAATTCTATATGGAAACCTTTAATGTTTGCTCTATATCCTTTCTATTGTTTATTTTACAGAAAATTATAATTATAAATGTATTTTATTTGTGGCTGGAAATAAACAAATCTAGGAACATAAATTCCCAGGTTATTTGATTTCAAGCTTTACTTTATATGTAGCGCCTTATCAATGTCCGAGTAAAATACAGCTTTCTGGATTTATGGAATATAAGGATTTTCTAAAAAAAATCATTTTTATATTTAACTATTTACTTTTATACATCTATTTTCCATCAAATAACTGCATTATTTCATGTTGAATTTATTATGCAATATCAGTATGGTATTTCAAATTATACAAGTGTATAAAATCCGGTATATTCCAATTCCTAATATATTTCCACAATATCAGAATCCATAGAACTTTATATATATCCATTTATTAGCAGTTTGTTATATCCATTTTGTATGCGGCATATCTTCTTATTGTGAATTTTAGTCCACAGTTATTTGTGTATTGCGACGAGTTTAGCCAGCTCCGTAAGCACAGTGTCTTGTCCTGGTTTCTTTGAATTTGGCTTATTCTTTGCAGCAACCCTTAATTCCAATGCTTGGCTTTAGGTTGTTTCTGTAAGTTTTAAGTTTGTTCTCATATGTTTCATTGATTTCTCTTTACTTTTTTATCATGACTTTTCTAGGCTCTCCACTTTTTTATCATGACTTTTCTAGGCTCTCCACTTTTTTCCGTGTGGATACCAATGTTATCCATGGTTTGGGAGTATGTATTGTTAATCTCCAAATCCAGCAATTCAATATGTCCCTTCAGGGTAGCAATTATTGACTCCCTGAGGTTGAATTTAAATAGATATTGATCCAGCATCCACCTGTTGAGGTATGGATCATATCTCCAGCCTTACATTGATAACATGCTACGTTTTTTCAATGTTTCGGGTTTTTTCGGAATTTTGTTCAGAAAAACCCTCATCAGAGGCGATCCTACATTTCAAAACATAAAAGTATAATAGAAAACTGATGAGTGTTCCAGGGAACATGTAACAGTCAGGAGTGGGACCGTAAACCATCCACGAAAATTGGATGGAAAATCCTTCCATAATCATCGTTTTGAACGGATTCGGGTTTTTATCTATATTACCAGCTGATTACGCTTCGCGGCTTGAAACCGTACTACCGAAGTATTTTTAGGTCTATCACGTGATATTTTACAGCGGTCACATGATCTCGTAGCAATCGAAGATGGCGGAAAGAAATGAAAACATGGAGCAAAGTGAAGTTGATGTTGGTAAGAATCTGGTCGATTCACCGTCAAAGTATGAATATTTTCTCATCAACCTGTCTCATTTTGATTAGTTAAAGTATTGTTCTACCTAAATCTGTTGAAAAAACTTTGAAGAATCATGGAAAAGTCAACGATCGTCGACCGATCGTATCGTATATTTTTCGACCACGCTTTTCCCAAGTTCACATAGGATGGAAAATCCATCCAAATCCTTGTAAATCATTGGATGGGTTCCCATCCTATTTATTTTTCTTCATAGGATGGAATTTCCATCCAGGTAAGTAATTTAAATCATGAACATGCTCATGACGTGCATAATGGTTAACACATCCCGGGGGGTGTAACTTTATATATATTGGTATACGGGGACGTGCGGCAAATTTGGGTGCTTATTTTACAAATTCTAGTATTTATTTGTTGCTCATTTTTTCCTTTTTCATATTTATTTGGGTCTGTTTTCAATACATCTGGTATTAATTTGGATTGTTTTTTCAATTTTGTATAAATATTGTGAGAAGAGAAAATATCACTTCTATTATGAATTGACAAATTTTATATGCAATATTTTAGAATTTGCCCCTTTTTCTTCTAATCATACAATAAATTTACATTGAACATTAGTATTTTTACGGGTGTCATATATAAGGGCAGTATTTATTCGGGTATGGATTTCGATCATAATCTAGTATTAATTCGGGTACACTTTTTGGACCCCCAGTCGCACGTCCCCGTAGAAAATATATGAGAGTTACCCCCCGGGTAACACATATACTTGTATATCGTCAAACATCCTATTTTCGACCCACTTAAGTATTCGACCTAAACGTGGCTATTTCAACTAAAATTATGATGTCACAATCGAAGCCTAGTAGGTCGAAAACCGGATAGATGAGCATACATGTACATATGTATGCACATGCAACATGTCAATAAGTTAAACGTATTAAACTGGTGTCTCAAATATTATGTCATGCATTTAAATGTAGTTTCAGAAGATCTGGTTCAATACTGGTTATATATGCATATAATTTGATGTTTTTTTTTTGTTTTTTTTTTTGGTTTTTTTTTTTTTGGTTTTTTTTCTTTGAGGGGGGTGGAAGATTTTGAAAACAAATAATTGAATCATCATTTTAATGAGAATTAAAAAAAATCTTGAAAAAAAATTAATTGGATGAAAAATATTACATTGTAAACTGAAAACAAAATTATTTTGCGATGGAAAAAATATAGATTCTTACATCGCTGCCAGTGTGTTATCGGAATTTCTCCAATTGAGATAGCTAAAATAATTTTCAGGTCTGAGGTTTAGCAAGGACCTTACGATTCGATAATTTAACTATCAAGGTTGGAGAAATTCGATAATACACTGGTAGCGATGAACAGATGGAAGAATCTGTTTCTCATGATTTTAACTGACATGACTAACTCAGTCTACGTTTTCATATCTTTTAATTGGTGGCTCCCCTTTTGTGCCTCAGATAGTCTGTGCAACTGATGACGTCAACATCTTGTGTACATGGGAAATTGACATATAATACTGTAGAATAATTGAATTTTTGTTTTTCTTAATCGGAACATTAAATTAATTGAATTGTATGTTCGTATGAAAACTTAAAAATCTTTATCATGCATTCCTATTAAGGCCCCGCCACAAAAAAAAAAGTGGCGGACGCCCTAAATTGATCAGTCTGTCTGTCCGTCAGCAAATCTTGTCCGGGCTGTAACTTTTTTATCTTTAAGTGTAGGTTTATGATGTTTGACATGAAGGTAGATCAACTCCAGACAATGTGTTGCATACTATGGGTAGTGACCATGGACCTTGAATTTTGACCTCAAGGTAAAATTAATGGTTTTTGCATGACAGATTCGTGTCTAGGCTGCAACTTTTTTATCTTAAAGTGTAGACTTTTGATATTTGGCATGAAGGTAGATCAACTGAAGACGATGTGTTATCTACTATGATTGGTGACTTTGAACCTTGAACTTTAACCTCAAGGTCAAATTTATGGTTTTTGCATGACAGATTTGTGTTCGGGCTGTATCTTTTGTATCCTAAAGTGTAGACTTTTGATATTTGACATGAAGGTAGATCAGCTCAAGGCGATATGTCACATTTTATAGTTGGTGACCTTGAACTTTGAATTTTGACCTCAAGGTCAAATTAATGGTTTTTGCATGACAGATTTGTGTTCGGGTTGTATCTTTTTTATCCTAAAGTGTAGATTGATTGATTGATTAGTTAGAGTTTAACGTCCAATGAGCAATATTTCAGCTATATCAGGACGAGAACAAGTTAATCAATTCAAAACAAATTGTAAGTAAAAGAAGAAAGAAATAAAGGTGGAAGGGACAACCGGGGCAACGACTTTTGATTGCCACTAGAAAAGGGGAGAAATGGGTAGGGGCAGGAAATTTAGCCTTCTATACGACACCCAGTGCTATAGAAGGGGTCTTTATACTGCATGGAGCGTGGCGTTTCTCCACACAGTTTGGCTACAATGGTTCGCGGTCAGGCTTTCCGTATTATGACCTGACTACCCCGCAAAGACAGGGCATTCCCCTATCCACCACCTGGGGACGCGCCCGGCAGCTCTGTAGCCAAAGCCCCTGAAAACCTATTCAGGTGCCGGGCTAAAGTGTAGACTTCTGATATTTGGCATGAAGGTAGATCAGCTCAAGATGATATGTCACATTTTATAGTTGATGACTTGGACTTTGAATTTTGACCTCAAGGTCAAATTAATGGTTTTGCATGAATGATTCGTGTCCGGGCTGTAACTTTTTCATCTTTATGTATATGCTTTTGATATTTAGAATGAGAGTAGATCTGCTAAAGACAATGTGTCGTGAACTGTTGTTGGTGACTCTGGACCTCAAGGTCAAATTAATAAATTTTTATCTTGTATGCATGGTGATAAAGTGCTGTTTACGACAGGGGGCCCATAGAGATTGCGTTCATCTCAACAATGTCTAGTTTGCCAAAACTTTCATTTGGTGATGAGCTGAACTAAAAGAATTGGAATGAAAATGTCAATTACATCGTGCAATGAAGGAACCAGCTAGCCAATTAATGTTTGAGAGCACAACATTCACACAAATGCACAATTATGCCCCTGATACATTACACAAATACAATGAACTTATGCAGTATGGGAGTCCACTTTCCTCAGTATAAATGGCTTTTTTATAAATGGAGCAACATACTGCATGCATTAAAAAGACGAAATCAAGTTTTCGAGTTGAGATTTTTGTTTAATTTGTAAAATTCTGGGAAAATTTAACTTATATTTTTCATTAATTCTTCACGTTCACTTTCATATTTAACACATTGGTTGAGCAGTATTTAAATTGCGTAAGAATTAGAGGAGTAATTCAATCAATATTAGGATGGAAATAAATACTTGTTTCAATCAAAATCTTCCAATCCCCCTCCCCCCTTAAATTCAAATTATTGTCTTTTTGTTTTCGTTGTTAATATGATTAATTACACTTGTCTTTCTTAACTTAAAAATGACATACATATTCAAACACTGTCTCTTGCTCCTTGCCAAACATGCCAAAGGTACATGTTCAAGTATGATTGATTGATTAGTTAGAGTTTAACGTCCAATGAGCAATATTTCAGCTATATCAGGACGAGAACAAGTTAATCAATTCAAAAAATTGAAAGTATCAGAAGAAAGAAATAAAGGTATGATGTGATGCAAATTGCTTCAAGTAAAATGTACTGTTGGGTGTGTTATTATCCCCTAGTAGGCTTGTACATTTTGCATGATAATTGACTGTCATGTCTTC
The DNA here is from genome assembly GCA_002080025.1 of Modiolus philippinarum. NCBI lineage: Eukaryota > Metazoa > Mollusca > Bivalvia > Mytilida > Modiolidae > Modiolus > Modiolus philippinarum. The sequence continues at coordinate 25,955 of MJUU01000964.1, forward strand.
CTGTACCCTAGATGTAGCCGTTTCATTGCTCAAATGCAAATTTAATTTGAAAAAAGTAATGTCACATTACATGTACATTTTACATTGGGATAGGCAAATTTGGTGCCCCTACGAGTTTGAGAAAATGTAGGTGTTGCAGAAATAGCTTAACTTTTAATATTTTAGCTGATATATCATTAAAATCTTTTATCATTTGAATGTTTTGAAAGTTTTAGGAAAAAACTTTACCCAATAATTTATTGCATGATAAAGTGGCCAACCACCATTTTTGAAAAATAAGACTTAATAGGAACTAGAACAAAAACATGTACAGATGGGTGCAGACGCAACGTTCCAAAAAGTGCACTTAAAGTGAACTTGAAGTTCACTCTTCAAGTGCACTTCGCATTCTCTTAGCTGTCGCGAAGTTCACTTTTTTGGAATAGGTAGCTATTCCATGACAGGTATTTTCGCTTTATTTAGTGAACTTCAAGTGCACTTGAAAGCTGTCGCAAGGATCACTATTTTAAACGCCGCGAGGATCACTATTTAAAACGAGGTTATCTTATATATATATAGTTAGATCGCAGTTTTTATAAGCGATAGCTGAGGTTATTAAAAATTTATTTCCAGGTAGCGTTCTTTTTGATAAGCCGCCGTGCGCGGTCCCGGCTGAAGAATAGGCCCGCAGCATCCTCTGAGCTTGGAGTATGAGCCATCCTAACAGAGGACCCCGAGGGAACCCCGGGATATAGAAATAGGACCCAGTATCTCCGGCTTGCGGGGTGAGACCCCTCCTAAACGGAGGCTGACCCCGAGGGTCCCGGGATATAGAAATAGGACCCGTTCCGTGGTTGTGCGGGATTAATAAATATACAACCCATCTTTCGGATGGGATGTAAACTCAGGTCCACGTGTTGGAAGAAATGCCACGCTTCCTGCACGTTAAAGAACCCTTGTAGCAAGCTCTTTTTGGGGTGGTCCGTAGGTGATCGGCTACAAGGCTAAATTCCCCGCCCTTGACGATTTCACCCTACTTTTCCAGTGGCAGTCAGAATTTTCCGTCCCATGGCCATTTCCATACCCCAAAGTGATTATTTATCAACAAACGTGTTCTCGTCTTGATATAGCTGAAATATTGCTGAGTAGACGTTAAACAATATTCAATCAATCAATCAATCTTTTTGATAAGCATATGTGAAAAAAATACCAATGCAGTTATATATAAATTATAAAACATGTCAGATAATATTTTCCCTCTACTAAAATGAAAACGGCAGTCGTGTAGAATTATAGAACGTGTATTCCAGACTGAGTCTCAGATCTGTTTTTCAAAGATTTTATTGCCTCAATCCCGTTTCCCTCTTGCTTGAAAAGGCAAGCCGCACTTCCCGCGTATACCCCATTAACCAAATCTTTATAGATGACAAAAAGTCAGATTTTCATTATGTGATTTATACTAAATCTTTACAAATGACCAAAATACCTATTTTTTAAAATATTTTATTTTATTATATCCTTTTGAAGTAGTTGGTTTTATATGTTTTGATCTGGGACTAATATGATATGTTATTAGTCCAAGTTGTGATAGAAAAGTCAGGTTTATACTAAATCTTTACAAATGACCAAAATAATTCACTATTTAAATATTTTACTATATCATACCATTTCGAAGAAGTTTTACATGTCGCGATATAACTTTTTGTAAAAAATATCGCCCACTTTTGAGGTCATTTTTAACAAAAGATGTATAAATTTAGTATCGCCAGAAAGGAAAAAAAGCTAAAATGCAAAATATTTCAATCTTATAAGGTAATTGTGGAAAAAATACGCATAAATGTTGTGTCGCGACAATTGAAATAAGCACCGACATATAATATCTCCAACTTTTGGATTTATTTTTGACAAAAGATGAATTTGGTATTGCGAAAATAAAACAGCTAAAATGCAAAATATTTCAGTCTTATAAGGTAATTTTGGAAAAAATACATATAAATGTTGTGTCGCAACAATTGAAATAAGCACTGACATATAATATCTCCCACTTTTGAGGTCAATTTCAAATTTAGTATCGCGAGAAGGGGAAAAATCTAAAATGCAAAATATTTCAATCTTGTAAGGTAATAGCAGGAAAAATTCATATAAATGTAGTGTCGGGACAACTGAAATAAGCATCAACACATAATATCTTCCACTTTTGGATTTATTTTTGACAAAAGATGCATAAATTTGGTATCGCGAAAGAGGAAAAAAGCTAAAAAGCAAAATATTTCAATCTTATAAGGTAATTTTGGGAAAAATATATATAAAAGAATTGAAATAAGCACCAAAATATAATATCTCCCATTTTTGGATTCATTTTTGACAAAACATGCATAAATTTGGTATGGCGAGAAAGGAAAAAAGCTAAAATGCAAAATATTTCAATCTTTTGAGGTTATTTTGGGAAAAATAAATTTAAGTTGTGTCGTAAAAATTGAAATAAGCACCAACATATATTATCTCCAATTTGTGAGTGCATTTTTGTTAAAAAATAAAAGTTTGGTATCACGAGAGGGGTAAAAAGCTTAAATGCAAAATATTTCAATCTTAAAAGGTAATTTTGGGAAAAAAACAACATATAATATCTCCACTGTGAATACCTCCCATTTTTGAGGTCATTTTTGACAAAAGATCTATTAATTTGGTATCGCGAGAGTGGAAAAAAGCCAAAATGCAAAATATTTCAATCTTGTAAGGTAATTTTTGAAGACATACATATAAATGTTGTGTCGGTAGAATTGAAATAAACACTGACAAATAATATCTCCTCTTCTGAGGTCATTTTTGACAAAAGATGCATAAATTTGTTATTGCGAGAAAGTTTTTTATACGACCGCAAAAATTTTTGCGGTCGTATATTGGTATGGTGTTGGCGTCGTCGGCGTCTGTGGACAGCATAACTTTGCTTCTAGTGGACGGATCATTATGAAATTTTAGTATGATGTATCTTGGCACATGCGTAAACAGAGGTTTTAATTTTGAGCTGATGGCCCCGCCCGTTTGAAATAAGCACTGACAAATAATATCTCCCTCTTTTGAGGTCATTTTTGACCAAAGATGCATAAATTTGTTATTGCGAGAAAGTTTTTTATACGACCGCAAAAATTTTTGCGGTCGTATATTGGTATGGTGTTGGCGTCGTCGGCGTCTGTGGACAGCATAACTTTGCTTCTAGTGGACGGATCATTATGAAATTTTAGTATGATGTATCTTGGCACATGCGTAAACAGAGGTTTTAATTTTGAGCTGATGGCCCCGCCCGTTTGAAATAAGCACTGATAATATCTCCCTCTTTTGAGGTCATTTTTGACCAAAGATGCATAAATTTGTTACTGCGAGAAAGTTTTTTATACGACCGCAAAAATTTTTGCGGTCGTATATTGGTATGGTGTTGGCGTCGCCGGCGTCTGTGGACAGCATAACTTTGCTTCTAGTGGACGGATCATTATGAAATTTTAGTATGATGTATCTTGGCACATGCGTAAACAGAGGTTTTAATTTTGAGCTGATGGCCCCGCCCGTTTTAGAAAAAGGGGCAAAAAAGGGGTGAAATTGGGTGTTTTCACATTTTTGACTTTAGAATCTTGGATCACTTGAACTTGGCGACCACAATACTGGAATACTAGTATTGTCCACAATACTGGAATAAAAATTTTATTCCAGTATTGTTGAAAAATATGAATTTTGTACATTGTATTTATGAATAATGTATTTATGAAGTGTTATATAAATGTATACAAAGTAATTATCTATGGCAAAGTTTACGAGTTTCTGTATGTGTATTGTGAATTTCAGGTGAAAATACCCTTTTCTGACAGATTTATTAAGAATGTGACAAAAGCATGGAATGTATAAATAGAACAAAAGAACGCATAATTTATAATGACATTTTGGTTTTAATTTATTTTCAAAAATAGATTAAAAAGAGAATGAAGTTGTCGAGTTTTCATACTTTTTGCTTAAAGTTAATATCGTCATATTAATATCAGGTGTTTTGAAGTGACCAATCGTTATAAGAGCAATCCAAAGCTGCCACGAAGTTCACTTCATGTGCACTTTGTGATCACTCCCGCGATCACATCTTCTTTTCAAGTGCACTTGAAAGTGGTCACAAGTTCACTCTAGGCTGTCATGGAATCACTTTCAAGTGCACACAAATTGCACGTGAGGAATGCTTTTGGAGTGCACTTGGATGGAATGTTGCGTCAGCACCCAACTGTACATTTGTACATTGTATAACACTATTGCATCATGGTATGGCATGTTTGATAGAAATAGCAGCTAACATAATATCCATATTTTCCTGTTTAATACATAAATATATTGGCATGCTTTATGTTTTTGCCATGATTTATTGTTGTCAATTTGACATTCTAAGCTAATTGTAGTAATAACTTTCACACACACCTAAGAGACCGACCATTTAATCTGAAAGGGGGGTTATGGTTTTTTTTTCTGGACAGAAAATTTTTTTCATGTGTATCAACAAAATATTTTTTTCAAAATTAACATTATTTTTTGGGGCAGAAAGCCTCCTTCAGAAATTTTTTTTCATCATCTTGGCAGCCAAAATATTTTTTCACACAAAATCGGATCCAAAATATTTTTTTAGAAAAAAACCAGAACCCCCCCCCCTCCTTCAAGTTAAATGGTCGTTCCCTAAGCATGTGATTTTGTAATATTAATGCAAAAAATTCCAGCTTTGAGTAAACTTTACTGATTTGCATTGCAAAAGTAAACAAATGTTAACTGCATGTTTTTTGTATTTTCTCAGAACACACACAGAATTTGCAAAATTTCTGTCGACTCTGTGGAAAGCAAACAACGCCAGAAAAACGTACAAGTGCTGAACAGTTTATTACTGAACTATTAACAGTTTTTATGATTGACATAAAATATGATAAAAGAAACATTCATCCAAAATCATTATGCAATCCATGCAGATGTTTCTTATACAGATGTAGGACAAAAGGGCCACCAGCTCATATAAAGATTGAACCATACTTATTTGAAGATCATTCCCATGATTGTGTCATTTGTTCAAAGAGAAATGAAACACAAGATATGCTAGGTACACACTCAACATGTTCAAAGACAGATGAAATTATACGTTTGTTTGAAAATCTTGATTACAGTGAACAGATAGAATGTATTTCTCAATTAATTGAAAAAATGCAGAACGATAAGAGCCGTCAGAAGAATATTTCCCACATACAAGAGAAATTCCCAACCAGTAAGTTGAGTCTACTTGGAAACACTGATCTTATGCAGTATTCCCACAGCTTTGATAAGTTTCTCATAAAAATTATTTTGGCATACACTGGACAGAAGCTGGAATCGGTCAAAATGCAACACTTGGTTCCATTACTAGAGTCTGTTTATAGACTATGTGATCAGACTTTTATTGGTACTTGGTCATTCATGCAAAATCTAGTAGTTTATTCCAGCTCAAAATCCAAAACTGCTTGCAATATTTTTGGAACTGCTGTACCAGGTGGGAAACATTCAAAAGTATCACTTTTCCTTGGTGATATTGACAGTGGTGTGGAACAAGAATGCCCCGAAGGCGATATAATTTTTATGTTTGATAACGAACAAATAATTGGTAGGACTTGGAATGTGTCTGCCCAAAGTAAAGTTAAAATTTCTGTCATCACAAATGTTGCTATTATCGACATAAGTGACGAGGGAGGAAAACAGTTACAGAATGAGGCTAATTTAAAACCAGGTAGCTGGTTAACTGCAAAGGACAAAGAGACTCTTGTATCTGAAATGTGTCAGAACGGAGAATTTGAATGTGAAGAAAACTCAGACTTGTATTCAAGTTTTAGCAATGTACATTATAAAGAATTATACCACACTTTAGACATGTGCATAAAACAACTGTCAGACGAAATATCCTATAATGAAACAACACAGAAATGGGAAGATGATATTGACAAAGCTTTGAAAGAAGTTGAATTCAACAAATGATATAAAAAATGTCCTAACTGTGACCAAGTTCTGGATAAATCTAAGCGTAAATGCAGCTATTGTAATGTAAGTGTGGCAGAATACAAGAGAAAAATGGAACCTGAACTACAAACTTCTGGTGAAAGAGAAATAAATGTGAAAAAGAGAAAACTATGGCAGGAACATTCAATACAAACTGGACAGGTTACTAATACAGACAATGAAAAACCTGCAGATAAATTTGGTCATGTTGAGACATTTAATTCAGGAAAACCAGTAGAAATAACTTTGTTAGATCCTGTGTTTGTTAATCCTAACTCTATTGACACACTAGTTCTTGTATTGAGACATATTGGAAAGAAAGCTAAAATTTCAAAGTACATGGAGAAAGATTGGGAGGGAACACCAAGATTTTGGACCTTTGTCTGTTGTGATGGACTTCCCCATGGGTTAGTAAGAAAACTTATTGAAGAGTACTTTGTTTGTTCTGTCTGCAAAACAGGGTTGCTTGGACTAGATGCTGCAAAAGATCATGAAAAACATCATATAGACACAGAAACTACATTTATTCAAGAGTTTGGTTGGGTTTTTTTAATTGCAGGAGATGGACATTATGAAATGAATTTAATCAAAAGTTTCTTTGAACTGAATTGGAATGTTTTTATGAAAAAGTTTGCAGAAGTCATGGGATATCGTTCAGAAAAGGCACAGATTTCAGCTCTTAACTGCTCGGACAATCACAAAGCTTGGCAGATGATACAAATTTTTCATTTGGGCACTTTAATGGAATTATTGCGACCCTATGTAGAACACTGCAGACTTAATAACATGGACTCCACCGCTGTAGGATTTATCTCATTTGTAAAGGGAATGGAAAATAATTCAAACTACCTTTACCTCTTCGAAATGGCATGCAAGTATGCACAAGGGATCATCAATCTTCGAATGGCTATTCGAAGAAACAACAGAGAATTGATGCAATGTGGAAAATGGATGACTAAAGAACTTTTTCATGGACGCTGCCATCCCAAATACCAAGAGCTTGAAATATATGACGAGTTTATTCATCATATTTTGCCAACTGACGTAAAGGAGTTTCTGAAAAAGAAATGTAGTATTACTAAGTCTGGTCACTGCAGTAGAGGACAAGGATTTGATTTTATTTTAGAGGAGGAAAATAAAAATGTTAAGAGCTGGTTGAAAAGGGGAGTGCTAACAGATGAAATTTGGTTAAGCACATGCAGGAATTACCAGTCTTTGAAACGGATAAAAGAACAAGTAATGAAATGTACTGGTCAAGCCATCAAAATGGAAACAGGATCAGATAGGTACATAAATTTCGAATGTGCTATAAAAGAATGGAGATTAGCAATTAGACAATTAGGCTACATTGAACCAGAAAATCATGGTCCTGTCCTTACTTCAATTAATTCAGACGTATTGGACCAGGGATTACTACAATTTACTGCCGAGGCTAACAGAAAAAGAATGTACAGAATCATGGATATGCTTCTGCATCAACCGCCACCACCTGATCCTTCATTGAATCACCCGGTCTATGTTACACAATCAGAAAGAGAGAAATATACCTCTGTAGATGCCATGACCATTGTTGACATTGACAATAAAATAATTGACGAAATAGAGAAGATGGATGAATGTAGAAAACAGATGTATTTACAACTATTTATGCAATTGGCAAAAAACTCTTCTGCCAGGAAAATCGAGCATATCAGGTTCCTTGAAACAGTAATCGAAGAAATGTCTTCTGGAAGTAGTGAGTCCATTGGACTCTTGGATGGACAGGAAGATGATTGACAAGGTATATTTTATATTAAGGATATAAATCATGTTCTACAATGTATATCCATTGGCGTAAATGAGAACACAAATGCATACTTGGAAATACATACACAAACATGCACTTACATGTACAACATGACAGACAAAACAACAACTAGCATTAACACAAGCAATATAGATAATCTTTTAGTACAAAAATAACTTTTATGGAAAAAATCTTGCATGGATACTCACTTCTGGTTGTTGATTCCATGAATAGCTAGTGTTTTGTACTTTGGTTTTGGATTGTGACTTGATAGTGATCAGTAATTTGTTATTACCATCATTTCCCATACTGCATGTATTGCATGTTTTTGTACCTCCAACTCTGCATTATGGTAGTTGATTTATGCATTGAACACATTGAACACATATATATATATATAAAGAAAGAATATGGAATATATGCCAGAAAGATTGCAGTTCGCATCTTTAACACATTATATATATATATATATATATATACATTTTGTACCTAATAACACAAACTAAAATCTGCTGTATGTATAGTACTTTTCTGGATAGTGTAACAAAAATGATTATTTACTGTACGTCATTGTACATATTGAATTTTTGTTGCTTTTATATATATTGTTTATGCATTCAGTATTATCTTTTCAATTGAATTGAATACATCTCTATTTCAGTTGTGGATGAAGGAAACATGGCAGTATTTGAAGAGGTATTGCAACATATAAGTCCAGAAGACCTACAGTATCTAAGTTGTAAGTTTTTGTAGAATAAAATTTCAAAACAAAGAAATTCGAATTTGTTCAATGTGTTTTTAAGTACTATTATATGTTAGTTGTGTATGATAATCGATTGTTAGTTGTTTTACTTAATTCTTATAAAAGACATGTCAAATGAAATAACATGAAAAGCATGGTACTGTGAAAGCCAGGATACCGTTTATATAACTGATCATTCACAAAGATGTTGAATAACTGCATACAATACATGCAATAAGCATAGTTCTATTAATTATAACATTATTTATTCTATAGACCTTCCAGTGGATAACTGGAACTATTAGGTAAAAACAAATTCCAATACCTTCTGTACAATTATAATACAGTATTAACATTTTATTAACATCAAACCTGTATCCTCAACATGCTTTATTTGAATAAGTGAGCGATGGGGTATTAACATCCAGTGGCTCCTTTTTTATGTGCACAATCAGGATGAGAGCATGTAAATGAGTGATGTAGGAGTCAGATTTTAAAAGTCCTAGCTCACAAGGAAGCTGTCAGTAAAAAGAAATACATCCTTACTTGGACACATAATTCAAACTCTGAGCCAACCAGTCTTTGCTCTTGCTCTTTCATGCTGGATGCTTGGTGATGTATTTAACTTCATATTTTTATACACTTGTTTCAGATGTAGTAGTGACAGAAGAAGCCCCGACAGAAACAAATATAGATGAAACCGTTACCAATGGAAAATTGGAAGATCATCAAAATTCCCCAGTTTATGATGTTACAGAGCCAATTGAAATGCAGATGTTGGATAAAGGTATAACAGATATTTGTAACTATAGTCTTTTTATGACATTAATGGTTACATAACAGGGTAAAAGTTAGAAATTGAAAATTGAAAAACCATATTAATTGAAACACAATTTTCTCTATAGACCTTTAAGTGGATAACTGGAGCTATGAAGTGAAAAAAATCCAATACCTTTCTCACAAGGAAGCAGTCAAAAAAAGAAATACATCCTTACTTGGACACATAATTCAAACTCTGAGCCAACCAGTCTTTGCTCTTGCTCCTTAATGATGGATGCTTGGTGCTGTATTTAAAATCTTTATACACTTATTTCAGATGTAGTAACAGAAGAAGTCTCGAAAGAAACACATATAGATGAAACCGTTACAAATGGAAAATTGGAAGATCATCAAAATTCCCCAGTGTATGATGTTACAGAACCAATTGATGTTGAAATGCCAACTGAAGGTATTTATAAATTGTTAATAACAACTATCTTAAGAAACCAGAGGCTCCCAGGAGCCTGTATCGCTCACCTGGCTTTCAGTTGCCAGTTTGAAAATGGCGGTCAACAAACAATTTTCAACATCAGTTTTGAAGTCGCCACAGCATGGCAAACATTTCATCAATTTACACTTAACCTTCATCTTCTATAGTTTTGGAAATAAAAGATGAAAGATAAGAAAATTTTGAAAATTTGGTGAAAAAAGGGAATAACTCCTACAGGGGTTTATGGATTTCCTTCAAAATTTCAGGGTGGGTAGATCTTGATATGCTGAACATTTTTGCAATTAACACTTGACCTCTATCTGTTACACTTTTTGAAATAAAAAATAAAAAATGCAAAAATTTTGAAAATTTAACAAAAAAAAGGGCTATAACTCCGAGATGGGTTTTCAGATTTTCTTCAAAATTGCACAGTGGATAGATCTAATCATACTGATCATTTTCACCCCCATGTCAGATTTTTGATATCTGTAACGGTTTTAGAGTTATTAGCCAAAAACTGCAATTTACCCCTATGTTCTATTTTTAGCAATGGCGGCCATGTTGTTCGACAGAGGGACAAACTGAA
>MJUU01000965.1:6169-21850 GCA_002080025.1 Modiolus philippinarum
GATTTCACTGAATTTTCCCTTTTTTACCATCACGATTATTTTTATACCAAAAAGATAGTAAGTTATATTAAGAATTTTATGAAAACTTGTGAGGTGTCTTAATTTGACTAATAGAAGGCATGAAATAAAAAGTGGAGGTCTATGTGCAAAATTCTTTAAACCATTGCATTGGAGAAAACACAAGGAGTTCCAGAAGCTTTCACAAAGTCAAATATGTGATGAGTGAGCCACCTTAAATTGCTTCAGTGGTTTCGAAGGATATGGTGTAAAATAAGAAAAGTAAACAGACGGACATAAGACATATCGGCGATGAGCTTCGTGAGATGGCAAAAGCTCAAAACTTTGAAGGGCTAGTCTCGGACTTTTTACATAATAATTACATAAGATTTATTTCTAAACCGCGACATTAATTCTTCTAGCTATAGTTATTTATTTACAGAGCAAGTATCCTATTCACATTTAATGTAAAATTAATTTATTCTTTTTTTTTACTATTTAGTTTATTTAATTCCAATTTTAATCAATTTCAAAATATTATTTATAAAAATTTTACTCTAATATACTTCACGTATTTTAGCATCATTACACATATACACCAGTGTATAATTTTTAAAAAGACACCACCAAAGTATTAGTTAAGCCAAATGTGTTTCTACTTCCAACTTGTGCAATTGGTATTAGTGAACACCTTTACTTACTTACTAACTGATAAACTACTAATATAAGCTGGAGAACAAAATGTAAAACTCTTGTAAACTACTTACAATAACTGAAGTCATCCTTTGTATTATGAGAGCTTATCCCAGGGTAGCAAAAAATGTCACAAGATTAAAAATTGTATCTGTTCACTGTTTCAGTTTCCAAATCAAAGGCAACAAACAAATTCACCAAAATTTAACAAACTTCAGATATTCCGAAGTTAAGGGAAAGGAGAAAATAGCCTTGCATTGTGTGACACTGATAGTGATATATGGATATTAAATTTGTATCAGGTTTTAATAAGGTTTATATACTGCTGAATTTTTGCTAAAATGTTGATTCCCACAGTAGATGATATTTGATTATATCTGGTGGATTTCAAAAAACTTGTTTTTTTTTGTTTTTATAATATTTATCTATAGATATAAATCACACAATCAAGATGTAAAACTAATTATTTACTGTAAAATCGATATCGGAATCCACGGAATCTACTAAGGTGGCAATAAATTTAAGAGAACTTATGTAAAAATAAGACGACACTTCGAGAAATTAACGACATTCGTGAGTGGGTGAAAGGGAGGTTTCTAGTTACACTCTTTGAGAAATCTTTGTATTAGCTTAAGATTCTTCTTACGAATACCGTAAGGGCAAAATTAAGTTTGCTTCTAGTTACTGGCCCCAGTATCGTAATTTCATGTTTGTAAACACCGTGTTGATGCTACAAAAGATTTTGTTCCTACCAAAGTTTACTACGAAGGCGGCCAATATCGTATTCTTTAAGTACCTTAATATAAACCATATATTATCATATATGCATATTGTACATTATTGACTATTGACTAATTATAAGTGTTAATAGTCTTGGTCAGTAGAGAAATTCCTTGGGATACTAAAGGTAAGTATAAACAATATGACGCAATCGATCGGTTAAATAAAGTGTCTTATGCATAAATAAAGACACACACATTTAAATTATTTAGTGAACAAAATCGTCGCTATAAGCGCCCTACCTCTTTACAATAACCTCCGTATTCGATTTTCAAATTCTCCTTTTGTCTATGTTGTAAGACTATTGGTTCACAAAATTTGTGCTTATTTGCCAATGTGTGATTGTTTGTTTAACTTCTTTTTATTGCAACTATAAAATTTCTGTTAAACAAATTTGAGTGATTCATAACAGTACCTTTTACAATTTACTGTAAACATCGAAATTTTCGTGTTGAGGTAATTTTCGCTATATTCGCGATCAAGAAAACTCCGTGAAAATTTCCGCCTCGCGCATAGTTTGGTTTCGAAGTCTTATATGTAAAAGTAATGAAATGGTCGAACATTAAAGGCTCTGAACGCGAAAATAACCCCCTCGCGAAATGTTTGTTCTACAAAACCGCGAAAATAACACCCCGCGAAATGTTTGTCCAACAAAACCGCGAAAATAACACCCCGCGAAAATTTCCATGTATATATATATATATATATATATATGTGATCATTTACCTTTGTCAATATATAACTGTGGGGCAATGAACCCGAAGTAAATCAAATTTTTAACAACATAATATTTTAGTAGAACTCAGCAAAATACTCATGGTCGCATTTTTTTTTGATAAAGAAAACTTATCGTAGTCTATTCATCTCATATAAAGTCCAGAGGAAGAGGGTTTGAGTCATTTTTTATTTGGCTTGGAATGTCCACGACTTGACTCATTCTTCTTGAAACACTGTTGTGATTGTTTCCATTTGCATTCCTATCACTGCTATTGTTATCTAAAAACGATGGCTGATACGTATTTCTTCGCCGACCATTATATTGTTCTTTTGAATTTTTTCTATTCGGAAAAATTTGATCATTTATCTGATTGTCATGATGAAAGTTATTTGTGTTACCCCCATTATGTGTCGATCTGGGATCGTAACCATTTCTATCAGTGTACGGTGGATCAATATTTCCGAATGTGTTCCCAGCATTGTGATCACCGACTGGAGGAACAGAAACCGTATTTCTTCTATGACCTCTGTTTCCCGGAAATGACGAATCGTTATGAATGTCATTCCTGTTATTATATTTTGGTGCCTTTTCGCTTGGATAAAACACATCGTCATTATCTTGCCCAGACCTATAACTGTCGTTTGATATCTGATGTGCATACGAGCCTTTAGGGAACGAACCTGACGAATCAGCGTTTCTGTTTCTATTTCCGGACCCGGCTTCGTTTTGTTCTATTGAAAGGTTAAACTTTTGATCTTCTTGCGATCGATTAGATCTGATTTGATTCATTACATTATTGTCAGGATAATGTCTATCACGCCCATGATTACTACTATATTGATTACCATTTCGGGGTATTGCCGGTTCGGTGGATGCAAAATTTCCTGGTGCTTTTGATGAGCCATACTGTTGATTGTCTTCTGATTGAAAAGGTCGACTGTGGTTCATGAATTTGCTATTTTGATTATTACTTGTACGATTTTGTCCATGGGTTACGTGCCCCTGACTATTAGATTCAGATGCTTCCGATACCATAGGCAAAACATTGATATTTGTCGGTTTTTGCCCACTTTGTCGATTGTTAAGTTGTTCAGGTTCGTGTGGTATTATTTGGCTTGTCTGTTTGTGGCCTTTTGAAGATGTGTCATATTCGGAAAATCCGTCACTTGCATTGACAACTACAGGAACTGAGTCATCTCCTGTATCGAGTTTTGCAAAATGGAATTCTACTTGTGAATTTCTAGGTACGAACTTACGTAAGTTTTCATTCTGAAAATTTTCTGGCTTCGTAGAATTGTTTCCTGACGATCGTTGATTTTTCAAAGTGCTTTCATGATTATCGGAGTGGTGTGCAAGTTCTGTCTTCTCCTTTCGTTTTGAATTTTGAGGAGGAACTGCTATCGGATGAGCGGAGTCAATATCTGACGTTTCTTTTGATCTTGTAGTAGGATTAGCCGACTTATTCTTACTAGAAGTAATTGAAGATGAATTTGTGCTGTTTGACTTTGTATTCGAAATATCGTTTGAGTTGTTTGATACCGACTGAGTCTTATTTGATTCATCATTATTTTTAGCATTGTTCTTGTCAGGAGGACGAGTATCTTCTGAAAACTGATGTCCAGATATTTTACCGGCTTGATTACTGCTTTTATTTATTCGTACATCCTTTTTATGTTTTGTATCAACAGTTTCATCCTCTGTCGTAATTCGTGTCTTTGGTTGTTTGTTAGTATGTTTTGATGATTGGTTGAAATTTGAATCTACTTCAGAAGTTCCAGTTGAATTTGCCGCACTTTTGTTCTCATTCGTATTTAATTTCTTGTTATTCTTATTCATTTCTTTCTTTTGAACGACATTCTTGCCATTGTTAGGATCTTTTTCGCTTTTGTTTAATGTGACCATTTGAATTGCCGTTTTTCCTCCATTTGTCTGCGCTGCTGCAAGAGCTTCTCTCCGTTCCTTTATTCTTTTTCGAGCTCGTGCCAGCCACCTTTTTGCAATCATTGTTGTTTTGATAGTAGCTCTAAATTTCTTTTGAGCTTGTATCGACTTGAACATTATTTTATCGAGCTTGTCCATAGCCGCATTTATCGAATCTTTCACTTTTGTTGCCTTTTCTACTACCTTTTCTGGCATTGCTTCCTTTGTTACCTCGCGATAGTGACGGTTATGAGCTAGATATATGACTGGTTTTAAACAGTAACTTAGCATAGCAACTACAGACACAACAGAAAAGAATCCACCCCACAGATCTTTGTCGTTAACGCTAACGTAGCTTACGATAAAATAAGGAAGCCAGAGGAAGACCATTAAGCACGCTACTATAAAATATGTGACCGCAAGATGAAAATCAGGATCTGAATCGTCATTGGAAAATAGCTTACTGACTTTGTGTTTAGTCACAGCCTTTTTAATTTTTTCTCTTGCTCTTAGAGCAGCAAATTTTGATTTGCCATTTCCAGTTCCGGTAGAAGATGCATTGTTGTTTGCTCCCCAACCAAGTTTCGGTTTATTTGTTGTTGGGTTGCCAACATTAGACGTGGCAGTATTTGTAGACAAAGGGTTCACAGAAGCATTGTGATTTTTATTTTTTGCCATAAGCGGTATCTTGCCGTTGGCAGCTGGTTTGTCGTCATTTGCCTTATTCTTGGACAAAAGTGCCATAAGATTGTTTGAACCCGAACTATTACCATCTGTTTCGGGTTTTTCAAGAGCTTTTTTCCTGGCTTTAAATATCAAAATATAGGTAACTGTATATGACACAATACAAAAACAAATTCCGAATGTGAAAACAATCGAAAGATAATACACGTTGTCACCGAATCGAGGAGTGCATGCAGCTTGATAAAAATCGTAGCTTACAGATACCCAGCCGGATTGTGGAACCATTGCGATGCAGGTCGAAATTATACACACCAAGGCGGAAATCCATGCTACGGATCTCGATTTCAGGAACCATTTATCATGTAAATCAAAGTTTTTCGCTCTTACCGCTCGCTCCACGCTCATTGCTATTAACAATCCAAACGTTATCAAGTAACAAATTACGAAAATAGTTCCATGAATTTGACAGACATAATTCGAAAGTTTCCAATCTCTCATAAAAGCAACGATAATGGCGGGAAATATAAAAAGAATGATCGAAATCAAGTCAAATATTGATAGTTGAAACACAAACCTATTTGTAGGAATTTCCAACATTTTCTTTTTCCTAATCGTTGTTATTAGAATTGCATTCAATGTTATACCAAGTATTAAAACAATAATGTAAAGAGTTCCTAATAAATACGGCAACACTTCATCTTGAAACCACGTGAAAAATGATCCACCGAAGGAGCTCACCACTGAACTCGACATTGTCACTCTTTAAATAATGTCCAAATGAAAGAAAAGAATGTAGAAAAACTGCAGCTTCACAAGAGTAGTTTTTACGGCATGTATTTCATTAATATAACAAACGCTCCAGTATGTAAATCGTGTCACAATATTTAATAATTTCGATAATGCATATTATCCGATCAGGAGGTTAATCACGTAGATAATGAAATGAATATATTTTTAAACATTTTTAAAAAAAACTGACGTATAGTTTTAGTGTTCTAATAATCTTTTAAATCATTTAACAAATGTTATAAGATTAGTAAAATCGGATTAAATTTATGGTCTTATTGGTGATCTTTATTCGGACACATTTCAATTGGGCGGATTTTCAAATTGCCAGTATGAGTATTTTCAGTTGGGCGTTTTTTAGTTTAGCAATTGGGCGGAGATGTTTTAGAAGTAAAACAGGAATTGAAACAAAGTAAATTTGAAAAAAGGAAGAATTATCAAAAACATTTTATCTGTCGGTCGCTGTTTGAGAGTTTCGTCCAATCATTGCCATTTTTTGTTATTGTCCCTGGTGCTCTCTGGCTTTTTTCGTATTACCCCAATCTTCCATTTTGAAATTATGGATATCTGATCGAAGTACACCCTACAAATGTAATCACTTGGTTTAGTATCAAAAGGGGACGACATTTCAATGTCAGATACAGACAAATTTAACATCGCGTATTATATGTTATAACTATATGTCTCCTCTATTTGATTATTTTTTAACTTCAATTCTGAAGAAAAATGCGCAAAACAGCAAAAATATCAAATTACTGGAAAAAAATCATATGAAACTCGGCATGGATATCATTACAATGATTCACTATTCTGCCTTGCTAAGTGCGTTTGGTTTTTAACTATTGTTTCATTTTATACTTTTACTGGCATACTACACGTAATCTGCCTTCTTGAAAAACATGAAATCCGTTGCAAATTATTTTCTGCCCAGATGAAAAAGTTTTTCCGCCAAATTCAAATACAAATCTGCCCAATTGAAAGAATACCCTTTATTCGATCTTTAGTTTTTTGGGCTAATATATTTTGATTATAAATCAAGACATCTTTTTCTTTCTAAAAAATCACTCTTTTTCGGGTACTTGTAAGTATAGTAAGTGAGAACCGAACCGTCAATCAAAAGAACGAACAATTCATGGACAATGGCAACATCGGACACACTAAGAAACAAGGACACCACTTAAGTACGGGACAAAAGAAGAAAAATGAAGACACACGTACAGATGAACAACACGGACCCAATAAAAACCATGGGTGAGATCAGGTGTACCGGTATTCTTTCAGATAATTATATGTGTCCTCTTTTCCAGTCACCTCTGTTTCGCATCGGTTGACAATGTTTTCTCGGGGTAACAATCTGCTCTGTCACCCTTCCAGCCATATGTTATTTATATAATGTTGCTAATGCAATGCTGAGCAAGGAATAAAGAAAGAAGAAGCAAGCGATTGGAAACAGCAACATAAGAGTAGTTTCCTTAGATGATTTCTTGTTATAATTGTAACAATCTCAGTTCTATTTCTTGTTTCAATTGTAACAATCTCAATTATCTCTGTACTTCAAAAATAAGCGTTTTGTTCATGCCTTATAAATTAATTGGTCTTGAATGAAAAGGAAATTTGACATAACATGGTAGTAGAAAACCATTAGAACGTAAACTGAAGGCTAAAAATGAGATGTCGCTTTACTCAACGTTATATCAGTAATTTTTGCTGCTATCTATTGAGGGAAATATACCTCCTATTTGATTCCGTCGCTTGATGAGCGGAACGGTCCTTACAACCAACGACGTCATCATCTGATAAAATTGATTTTAAGTTGTTTTTATCATTAAATGTTTATATATAAACATTAATTTGATATAATTATAAGCATATATGTTTAATTTATAATTAGTTTGCCCCCCCCCCAAAAAAAAAGGGGGGAATTTTCTTAAACTAAGTAAGAAATTTTGTAATTATAGGCAAGAATTCTGTAGTTTTCCATATGTGTCATTTAAAACATGGATTGTTTCCCTTTTTGTCGCAATTCTTTTCATTTTATAACACGAAGTTTCAATATTACAAACTAAGATAAATGAATTCTAAAATTAAACCCAATATGTTATATTAATGAACAATTTAAGTAAGCCTGGTGGCTCTTATCGAAATCCAACGTTCTCTCTATTAACGTCTGGGTGGTCTTTAATATCAATAATATTTAATACCTTTCACTAATAAATCAGGTCCTTATGCACTACCAGGACACAACGGTCGCAACTGTTGCTGTGAGATTCAGCATGGGGTCCGACGTCAGCTACTTTCAGTGGTCTTCCAAATATTGCTTGGTTCACAATGTCAGTGCCTTATTTTGTGTTTTATGTGCTGTTTGTTGCGTCTTCGCCATTTGCGTTCTCTGTCTGTATGTGGTCCTTATATTGCCATGCATTCTAGTTACACGATTTTTGGCTCTCGCTTCGGTATTCATTTGGAAATTATTAGCCAAAAATATGTTTAGAAATAGCACCCAAATTGACGGGAAATGCTAGTGCAGGAGAGCCGAGCCAAGGAAGACGGGACCATGTTCTTCCGAATGGTGTACAGATCGGACGGGAGTTAAATTGCCTCAGACGAGCGTTCGGACATAGTGCAGAACAGCATCCGAACTATGTTTTATTCAATTAACAATGAAGGGATACGGAGTAAATGCATCTCAACAAATACACGGTAAAACATAGTCCATACATGAAAGAGCATAAATTACGTACAACATTTAATTGTCTTATTTTTCTTTTGATACTGTTCTTTACTATTAGCCATGCAGATGTTGAATTGAAAGTCGTAGTTATTAGTCTACCTGTTTTGGGTTTTTTATACTATAGGGGAACAGGACAGAGAAAGGGGGATTTTGGTACCCGGTTTAATCCTACCGCTGTCCTTTGCCAGTGCCGGCTCCAAGTCCGGCTGTCCCCGAGTTCCTATCGTTGTTCACGTTTGTCTTTTATACTTTTTTTCTTGTACAGTTCCTTGATACATTATGGTATGTGAATGTGTTTTTCGGCCATTGTAGGTGTTTCCTGTTATTCTTTTACACTTTTTTCTGTGTGAATGAGTTTGTTTGTTTTTGTTTCTTTATTTGTCTTTTGATACAGACTTGTTTCCTATAAAGTTGTCGAAATGGTCATATGTTGAAAGCACATTTACAGTAACGTTGGTATTTTGTTGTTTACAGCAAGCTTAAGACAATGGAATGGCAGTTATCCAAATGATAAAGTATGCGGAGCAAAAGTATACTGAGTGCCAATGAAAACGCAACATTTATTTTTTTAGATTTTTTTTTCGAACAAATAACATTTTTAACAAATGTAACTGCAAATTTACCTGTTTTTACACAGGCTTTAAAGAACAATTTTCCGCATGACTGATTTTTAAATATACAAGCACGAAATGCATGCACAAGAATGGGATTTACACATTATTGGTTTTCTTTATTGTCCACTACAAAACAGTTTCCCATCTCAAAGTTTTGGGACCGGTTTTCGTTTAATCCATGAATGATAGGGACTTTAAACATTCCCCGGGTTGTTTCTCAAAATTTCTTGTTTTCCCATTAACGTTTATCTTCTGTGAACCACGATAAATCAGTCTGAAATTTTGTCAGTTTCTTTTGGAACCTTTTGGGAACATTTGACCAAATTTTCAAATCTTTTTGATGTTTAGAATTGAAATTTTCAAAAATCGACAGTTTTTACCCAGATTTCTCAGATTATTACAAATATTTAATGTGAAATTTTCAACATTCAGGCTGTAAACGAGTTGATATTGTCTTCGACCAATACTTAAATTCGCAGTGCTCGATTAAAGTAGACAGGAATAAAAGCCCTGTCCTTGATAAACTGGAGTTTTCTATGTATCGTGTGCGTTTTTGTCACATGTACATTCACTCCATATCCTTTCATTTTTCCTAGTGGCTCCCGTCGTGGTATTCGACAGACCATTTTCAATGATAAAACCCACATAGCTCTGAAGTGAGACAAAGTCATCTCCGAGTCTGAGAATAAGACACTTCTTACAAATTTCCTCATATTATATTGGAAAACAAATGTTCCTCAGTTGCTCTCTGATGGTCAGACTTTAATTTCGGAAGGACAGAACGTCACTTTAATTGAGAATGACAGGATTCGTGGTCATGCAGCCACGAAGAAACAGATACACGTGTGATTTGTCATGCATTTCAGCTTTAAATTCCTGGTTTCCACTTGTGGTAGTAAATTCTCCAGATAGAGATGTGTAGTATATATTGCGTCTGATATTGGAGGTGAAGTTTTGTTTCAAATGGTGGATGCCTAAATTTCAAGCATAATTGATTTGTATTTTCGTTAGGGTTGACAATACGAAGAACAGTGCCTGCTTTTACCGATGTACTTAGATGTTACAGAACTAGATGTTTTATTCGTCAAAGCAAGGTATAGCCTTAGCAGTTACTACGGAGACAATCCAATTAGTTTTTGTCTGCTCTAGGAAATCTGTAGGTGCCCTTTAGCTGAAATTGTCCTCGACATTGAACGGTTTATTGTAAATTTTTATGATAGACCATAGTGGAAAAGGCGAGATGCGGATGCAAAACATCGATGTGTTCAAGCAGGTGTACAGAATTACCTTTCATTGATGCATGTCCATGTGAATGGGCCGATGACTGCAAAAATAGTTTTAAAAATGATTCAACACACCTTATGAATCAAACTAAGAAAGAGAGTAATCTGAAGATGACTATCATTTGGTAAATTATCGCCACAATGGTAGTAGATATCCAATATTATATTGTTGAACATAGAAAGAATCATTTTGAATTATGAATTTTTTTGTATTTTTTAGGAATAAATTGTTTGAATAAAGGTGGGTTTATACTGTAAATATGGTTGCAATAGGGATATGTGCAATAAAATATATTAAATATTTTTATTTTTTATAATGATTTATATATAATAACCCCTTTATAAACTGTTGCCCTGTAAGGGGCTTGAGTGTTTCAATGACCACAAACTACTACATCGACTGTAATTTTTGATTCAGAAAGTTTAAATTTACTCGATTAGTACAGATGGGAGATCCAAGACTTAGAACAGTTTACTGTTATTTTAATTTTTTTATGTATATTATTTAATATGACATGAACAACAAATGTATGTTCTTATACTTATTTCTATTATTTTTACTGTATCTGTCGTCAAAGTTGACACTGTCTAACATTTGATTGGCACGCTCCTGGAGTCAGAAAAATGAAGGCTTTCAATGATTCAAAATTTTGTTAAATGTATTATTTAAATTTAATATGAAGCCACAACAAAAGTAAATACAAAAATTTCAATCAATGCATATAAACATAAACATTAGCATGCGCTACTTAACCAGTTTGTAGATTTATAAAAGTCATTTGATGTGAAATTTTATTACTGCAGTCGCCATATTTTTTCGTGACGTATTTTGACCTTTTGACCCGGAAAACTAATAATCTGTTATTGGTTCAATAAAGTAGATATATTTAACAATTTAAAAATGTAGAAACATTACTGATATACAGATGAGAACAGCGAACGCAATTTCTAGTCGCCTTTTCAGATTCGTGATAGACCAAATATTTGTACAGAGCCACATGAGCAGTTACTTCATGAACATGCTTAAACGATTCTAATGTATTCAAAATTTCAAAAGTCTCTGCAAGAATCCACAGACAACATCTACATACATCACATCAAGAGGAACGAGATGACAAGAAAAAAATCTATAAAACAATGTCGAATCTGACACCTACAGAGGGGGGAGCTAATTTTCCTCACCAGATTAAAAGTAACCAAATCAAGAAAAATACAAGATTGTAAGATGTGACTCAAGCAATTACCCAGTTATGACAGCAATAGTACACTTCAGGTTCAGTCTGCGTAGCAAGGTAACACCGAACAAAAAATAATCAGAAACAAAATACTTGTAAAAGAAGAGACTCATTTTCCTTCAACTGCAATTGGAGAAGAATTTAAGCTGTAGTCCAAGATGCATCTGCTTTAACTAACATTCCCATCTACAATTTAATTGAGATTTGCAATGTCACTGGGAAGGTAGATATTAAGGAAAATGAAGACATGGTCAAGCGGCTTAAAGAGTTCAATCACCCAGAGACGAATGAATTTTTATGGTAGTTAACTGTGTATTACCACATTGATATATATGATATATAACTTACTACCGAAAATTATGTCAATTTAATTTCTGCAAATGGCCATCTCGATAACTTACAACCTCGCCGATTTAAATTTAAATTTTCATTCACGCCAACTTAGATAAATCTCATTCAAAGCAGACACAACAACAGTAATAACGTCATATATTAACCACCCAATCACAATTAGACAATCCAAAGCTTACATAATCACGAGGAAGGGCCTTTATATTAGTTGACCAATCGCTGATAAGGACGAGTAATGTTCATATGATAAACAAACGAGTTAAAATTCTTGTCGAACTGCGATAAAAGGTAAAACAAAACATATATGCACATATCAAAACATAAAAGATTAAAAAACAAGCGGACAGAGGTAGGGATTGGCCAAGATCATCAATGTCTTCAAGGGGCAGAAATGAAATATTACGTCACAAAAATAATTTTTTTGAAGAGGGCATGGTCACAGCTTACATTATAGCATACTGAAGTATATAACTGATTTATATAACTGATATTTTATAGTACGCATAACGAATAACACCATGAATAATAAATTGCAAATTAGCGCATATGCATGTATTTTTCCCGTATTTTCTTTTTTAGGAGGCCAAATAGGTTCTTTATGGCGATTTATTTCATTTTTACCTTGCCTAATATATGATGTTTGTATGACTGTAAATAGCAATTTTATGTTTAGAAGTATAATTCGTTTTAAGATGTGCGTTGTTGGGATAATTCATTCAACAATATCTTTTCGGGATGTTTTGGGACCAATTCAGTTCCTTTCCCAAAGCACATTAGAAAAAAAAATAAAGGAACTTTTGTTTATGAAACCAAGCAAATAAAAAAAACATGAACAAAAGTAGAAAAACTAGAAAAAAAAACTCTTTCTTTCGAGGGGGCCGATGGGTTTATTTCGTTCTCCGTGATCGGGGATTTCAGTTCCCTGTGATTCGTTTTCCATTTCATTAATTTGTCGTGAATCGTTATTAGAACATTGTTTGATCCGTGATTGAAAAAATGAATTTCCCGTGAACTGTGATTGGTCCGAATAAGTTTTTCGTGATTCATGATGAGATCCCCCATCAGGCCCCTCATTTACCTCTCCTCTATTGTCAAAATTAATCGTATTTGCAACGTATTTTTCTTCAATCAAAATCAAATTATTTATTTTCATGACAAGTACAATTAGAATATTTATTATTTACAAAACTTATGTCCGACCAATGAAAGTTACATACTCTTGCAAATTGTTCTGTCTATCAAATCAACGCGCACATCAAATCTGGAAACTGTAAATGTTCTTCGTGACGTATTCATGTTTACAATCTTAGTGGTAAATAGAATGCATGACAAGGCCACAAATCCGTGACGTGTCTATACTCAATCTGGTTTGGTTGTATGTCGCATCAGTGCATATTAAATCAAAACACTGCAAAGACAAGAAACAGATCGATGCATCAAAGCTGATAGAGAATAAATAACCAACAGGGACTAAATGACTAGCCAAAATCAGATAAGGACAAAACATTGCTCGATGAAGATGTTCTTTAGTATTAAGAATTTTGATATTATAAGTTTCAAAAAAGTGAACTAAAATATAATAAAATAAAAATGATAAATAAATAAATAAATAAAATAAAATAATTATATAATAATGTTGTGTTTATCATTGACTATGCGAAAAACGTAGCCATGGTGATGGACAATAGTGCACGACCCGAAGGGTGGTGCACTATTGTCCATTACCTTTGCTACTATTTTCTATAGTCAATGTAAAAAAACACCATTAATATTATTATTATACTGACTGTTGACTATTTTGGAAAGCTACATTGCAAAATACTTCTTCTCTGTTTTAAATGTTTCACAGTATGAACGTCAGCAAAAATACTACCGAAATCTTAGCACTGTAGCAGACGACACTTTTCTTTGCGCAACTTACAGCGCACAGGTGATCACGCGGATAATTACCAATTGCAACCACTCGTCGATCAAACCAAATCTCCCGTACGTGATGATTGACGTAGAAATAATTAATCTTTACAACAACAGTGCTTAGTGTGGCAATAGTGCAGTCAACAATATTTCTTATAAAACTATTCGAAAATAAAACTGTTTTACTATAAATGAACTTTCTTACAGGAGGTATAATAATAAATAATGATACGTTTTTTTTCATGCTAGCATCAAAGTATTCATATGTAATTATTAATGTTAAAGCAACAACAACACAACATTTCACAAGGAATGTAAGGAGCTTAAGATATTTCCAATCTTTTTGCTTCATTTCATGTTAAGAACAAAATATGTGTTAGGGGACGACCATTTGATCCTGGGGGAGGGCGGGAGGCGGTATGTGCCAAATTTCGAAAGGTTAGATTATTTATTTTCAACTCCATTCTGGTCATAATATTTATTCTAATATGGGAACAATGGAAACCATGACGACCAGCCATATGAAAATCTCCAATAACATATGAGCGACTTCACAACAGTTTTTACGCTGAAACAGACGACGTCATAATATGTTTTGTGCACAAAAACGTCAGTAAATCGTATGCAATGGCTGTCCTTACCGTGTACACTATAGGTCCGCGAAGATAATTAAATGTCATATTAGAATCGAAATAATTCATGTTCGCCGGTGGTTTGTGACGATTTACATATGGGTGTCCATTATTTTCGTTTATTTTACCCCTCGCTCCGCTACGCTACGCTCTGGGTAAAATATTAACGAAAATAATGGCCACCCATATGTAAATCTCCAACAAACCACCGGCGCCCATGAATTANCCTCAGAATCAAATGGTCGTCCCCTAACAAAGCAGCAGTAAAGGTACGTTACTTTTTTGTTTTTGTTTTTTTTATATTTTAGATTGATCCTCATGTGTCCATTTAACTCTGTATTTCTATACATGTTACACTATAATTCCATTTTTTCTCTTTGTCGTCCTCAATAGAGAAACTAATTCAAATCTCGAAGTGACAATCATTTATAGGACTGTAGTTACATACCTGTAGTTAAATTTCTAGTACTTCTATTACAACACTTGACATGTTTTTATTTAAAAATCACAATACTTGTACTAACTGCTTAATTATACTGAATAATTTTTATACAATATTTTACCCCTACTAGCACATCAGTTTCATCCTGATACAGATTTGAAATATATAGCCCTTTCACTTACTTTTAAAAAAAATACAGTGTTAAGTTTTTCAGAAGCAGGTTATATTAAAATGTGACGGACATAAAGTAGAATATTAAGCTTTCTCTTCAAAGACTTACCAAAACAAATGTCAAAGCATAATGTTTTTAGATGAGGTCACGTACCAAGTTCAAGCTGACAAGATCAAATATTCTTTACTTAACAAGAAAATATACATGTGAAATCTGTAATCCTCATCAGTCACCGTTCAAAAGATAGTTACTAAAAATATAAAAGGTCACATGCACAGGTCAAGGCCATTATCTCATATGAAAGGTGCCAAGAAACATCCATGTCAAATACGGAAACTTTTTCCTAACCATTTAAAAGATATGCTCAAAATATAAAAGCGTTGCAGACAAACACTGGTTTAAAACTATAAGCCCAGCAATCGTTGCTTCTGATACAGCGAAATGACTGAAGAAGAGGAAAAATAGGAATGTTGCTTATGCCAAAGATGGAATGAAGAAAAAGAACCAATAGCTTGGAAAAAGTAACTTTAGTGGAAGTTCTGTTATAACAATTATGACAATCTCTGTTATCTTTGTACTTCCAATTTTTTATGATTAATAAATTGGTAATGAATAGAATGAAAATTTGATATAAGTATTGGAACCAGAGGCAGCTGCTATATACTGCTGACATAAGCATTGGAACCAGTGGCAGCTGCTATATACTGCTGACATAAGCATTGGAACCAG
>MJUU01000965.1:22102-32264 GCA_002080025.1 Modiolus philippinarum
ATATACTGCTGACATAAGCATTGGAACCAAAGGCAGCTGCTATATACTGCTGACATAAGTATTGGAACCAGAGGCAGCTGCTATATACTGCTGACATAAGTATTGGAACCAGAGGCAGCTGCTATATACTGCTGACATAAGCATTGGAACCAGTGGCAGCTGCTATATACTGCTGACATAATCATTGGAACCAGAGGCAGCTGCTATATACTGCTGACATAAGCATTGGAACCAGAGGCAGCTGATATATACTGATAATATTGTTGTTGATTCAATATAAAGAAATTCGTCAATGGAAAGCAAGCGTCTAAAAAATCATTAAATCGGTCACTCAGTGCTAAGAATAACTTAAGACAAAAAGCCAACATATGTAATGTATTATTATTTTTTCTATTAAGACAGAAGAAATTTGGGAATGGGCATATGTAATGACATAGTTCTAGAAATACAAAGCAACCTAGAAAATTATTAGCATATCTCACCAAAATGTATTAGAACATGTAGTTTGCAAATGTTTATAACTATATCATTTGCAAAGTTCTGTCATCCGCTAATACAGGCGTTTATTGAGGGCTTTTTATCTTATTTTTTCAGGTTCCTAATAAAATTTGATGGTTGATCCTTTAGGTAGTACGAGAATTGAAAACTGCGCATCATTATTGCGCATCTGACAGAAATGGAATTCAATATGGGAATGTTGGCAAAATGATTTACGATGTTTTATGATAGATAAATTTAATGAAATATGAAACTTTAATTAGGTAACCATACAGAATATTAAAACTTTTCAACAAACTCCTGTTCTTTTAAGTTCTGTATTATAGAATTAATTGGAAGAAAATCTTTTTTTTTTTGTCATTTATTCAAAAATTGGTTCGGTGACCCCAATTTTTTTTCATGCCAATCGAAGAAAAGTATACTATTTAGTAATTTACTAAATTTAGAAATAATCTATCTGATTAAATTAAAATAAATTAAAGTTTTGTTAAAATTCACTAATTTTCCCATCATTTCCACCAAAAAAATAGCTGATTTTTAGATGAAAGATTTCATGCTAATATGACCTATGACCTCCAATTTTTATTTATTTTTTTTGTATGCCCTAATAACAAAGCGTTAGTCATGAAAATATCAGAAAATTCTATCTGACAATTTTTAGACCCCCGTACCACCGAAAATTTGATTTTTACTTGCTACTTAGAGAGTTAGAGTCATAAGCTGTCTTAGTAGCTCCCCCAAAATGCAATGTTTTGAGTTAGGAAATCAGTTCTGAATTTTAATTTTAATATCAATGTTTCAAATTCGTAAAAAATAATCACACAATCTTTCGAAATCTAAATGGAAGGAATTTAACTTCCTGACATTTGGTAATTTTGCATCTTTTTCGTTGGAAAATGTTATCGGGGACTAACATTCAAGTTAAAGTAAGATTTGCACGTGTTATATTTAAAGGTCTCGAAAATAAAATGCTAGATATCATCATATATAACTTTTATACTTTTGGCTTTTTAAATTGTTTTATAATTTCAAATTGTAAATTTGACTACCTGTTTATTGTGCCCACATCTCATGATTTTACTATGCCAAGTTTTCTCACTTATGACTCGATGAGTGTTCTGTGGTTGTTTAAGTGTTGTGATGGTTATCTGTCAGTCTTTTTGTCGGGCAACGGATGACAGCGATTGTAAGAACATTTAATTTTATGTTTGTTGACAATCCTGCATCCAAGGGTAAAGTAACATGGATATAGCATTGCTCGACATCGAACAATGAATACCTCTCAAACCGGTGCTATGGGCCTTCTTGAACTTACTATGAGGTATAAGCATAGCTCGTTTTTGAAGGCCTCATGATGACGAATAACGATAAAAGCGTTGCTTCATTGATTTGTTTTACCATTTTGTCTCATTTGCATTTACTCCTTATCCTTTCATTGCATAAATATCGGAATTGAAATCTCGACGAATGGCAAGGTCTGCTTCAGTTCATTATTATTCTTGTCATATACGTTAATGATGTTGTGGACAATCTTCCCATTTTACAGGATTATGTGCTAAAGCTAACCTACTGCATACTTATTCAGTGAGTAAGAACTTGATAACTTGATTTTTAACGTAGATTAATCAATGAAATCTAGTTTTTTCAAAACTCTCATTCATAAGACATTAACATTCACGTGACAAGGAAATTGAAGAAACTTAAGCAAAAACTTTGGAATTCAGTTTTCATCAATGCAATCAAGAAAGAACATCGGTATCATGTTCAATATGAATATCTGAATTAAAAAAAATTGACAGTATTATCCAAATTTTTATGGGATAGTCAGTTCATAATGCTGAAAGCCTCACTACGAGTCATTGTAGCGTAGAAAAATGCCGGGAATCGCCACGCATCATGAAGAAAAACAATTGTTCTATATATTTCGAAAAAGAACAGTCTCTTGAGGTGGTGTAGAAGGCTAAATTGCATGCCTCTACCAATTTCCACCTTGTCCCTTCTATCGTTTTTTGTTTTGGAGCTCGTCCTGATATAACTGCAATAATTATCATTGAACATGAAACCTAATTCATCACTAAATCAAAAGCGGTTTCTTGTAAAAGTACTTTTCTTACATTCGACTTGATGAGTGCCCTGTGTTTGTCTATATGTTGTAATCGTCCACTAGCTTAAGACACTAGTGCTTTTGTCGGGCAAAGGATGATAGTGATTGTAAGAGCACTTTGCCAGTTTATTTGACGTTGTTGAGAATCCCGCACCCATGACCAATGAAGACATGGATGTAGCGTTGCTCGACAATTTGCAAAGAATTCTGCTTAAACCGGTGCTAGGGGCCGTCTTGAATTTACTATGAGGTATGAGCAAAGCTCATTGTTGAAGGCCTCATGGTGACTTCAAGATGAAGAAGAACAATAAAAGCGCTGTTCCTTTGCTTGTTTTTTTACCATGTATTTGTAGATAATTTGTCTCATGTGCATTTACTCCATAGCCTTTTATTCACCATTTTGTTACTGTTGACAGCAATTTAAAAACATTTTTAACGACCATTTTATATTTTGAATAAAGTAAAAATGGTATGTAAGGCCATCCGGTCATCAGATACACTTTTATTATTTCCAAAGATAGTCTCTCTTTTCTAAACATTAATTGCTCCGTATTAGATCGGCTTTACACTTCAGTGTTTAATAAACTGACAGACGCCTACTTTACTTAAATTATGGGTCCTGTCATCATAAGTTATGCAAATATGCCATTTCAAGATAACAATCCTTGCGACTTCGTCGTTTTTGTAGTGACGAGCAGGATTTCAAGACTCAATGTTTCAGAATGAAAACCTTTTTGTTAAGAAAGGCTACGACAACAAAGTTTTGAATCGAGCTTTGATTTCCTTTTTCACGAGTGACCAGATCTGAGGCAATGTAGAAGAAGGTGAGAAATACCAACGATCGTGTTTTTGCTGTCTGACTTGTTCTTTTACTTGGGAAATAAATGAAGTAGTAGGATCAGCTAACGTGTTCAACGTGCACTACTGAAAACGTAGTTGTGTGTATGCCGTTGGTTCAGACGCTGCCAGATGATCTATGTGAATTGTCGAAGATTCCGCGATTGTTTTGTCGAACATAAACAGAGCGTCACCAATGGAATAGATTGCCCAGTAGGTTAGTGCGGGTGAGAAATAAACGACAGTTATCCATTTTCTGGGGATTATTCGACCCTTTGGCATGAATGTTAAGAAACAGTTTATTTTATGATTTTACTTCAATCTTTATTTGAAATAACACGATTGCACAGTACAGAACATAAATGTCTTATTTTCGTTTTTGATAATGCTCAGAATTAAGCATGAATGTACACGTCTGTTGGTAGTTTTCTCTGGTATCCATCACACCATTTTTCGATTTTTTGCCCGGTTGCCCCTAAAAGAAGGCCGTACTGACCGAAAAATTGGGCACTCTTCTTTTTCTTCCTTTTCGATATTAATATTTGTTTTTTTACTCGTATATTTGGTGTAATTTTACTTTTTGATTGTGGCCTACCATACCAACTTTACTTTGTTCATTTACGTTAATGTAAGGCCATTTTTACATTTTATACTTTCCTCATAAATAGTAACAAACATTAGGATTAATTTACTTATTAATGTATAAATCTCTAAAAGCGCGCAGTGGTCGTTTATATGTTGTATTGTCTTTGATCTCTTTGTTTGGCAATGTATGACATTTTTTGAACTAGTACTTCGCCCGATCACGCCTGGTAAACCAGATGGTCTCAACAAAATGCTGGGCGGCAAAAAGGTATCTGCAACGTCCGACTGACAACATCTGTCCTCGTATATTGTTTGTTAGTTTGTCTTATTTATTGAATGGCATTGTCTAAGTATTCCCTTTCAATATGAAATTGCTACAAAAAGTTGCTTTCCGTTGTGCCAAACGATTTAAATCAAAGAAGAAATGATCAATTCTCCTTCACTCGAATCAGATGATCGTGTAATTGTGATTTTTCAAATTGAGATTTGTTTTTGAAAAGGGGGTTTCCGTGAAAATGTGTAAATTCATTCGCAGATTCGATCTGAATTACAGCCTGAAAGTTTATGTTAAATAATTTTTTGTACGTAAATGTCGCATGTTTAGTACTTTTGTCATGGGTTGATATCTTCTAGTGTATGGGAGACAGTTCTGTTACTCAACAGAGCTTTGCAAGAGGGAGACATTCCTTAGTTTTAAACCAAAAAAAAAAATAATAATAAGTTGTTGGAAGTTTCCAAATTAAATTGGCTTTCGGTCAGCACCGAAGTACTGGAATACTGGATTTGTGAATTCCCCCGGGAGGCTTACAGTCCACAACAGTGGCATCGTCCCAGTGGCAATATAAATAACAAAACACCGAGGTTGTTGGATTTTTTTTTGCATATGGCCATTTCGAAAACTGATGTCTCTTCAGTGCAGATAAAATCAAAATAAAAACATGGGAAATCCTGGAATCGAATGATGTTTTAAAGCTGATAGAGAACAAATAATTGAAAGGATGTATATTGGAAGCCAAAATCAGCTAAGGACAGAGCTTTGTAAGAGGGAGATACTCCTTAATTAAAAAAAATCTAATTTAGCGATGTAATTTTTTCTGCCGTTAAACATTTCAACTGCTTTTATCCACTGTCTTCCAGCTGGTTGATAAGATTGTCTTTTTTAATTCCAGATGTTTTCTACAAAAGATGTCCCTTTTCCCTTTTGGAATTGATAAATTTGTTACCATCACAACGAACAATGAAGGGATGTGGAGTAAATGCAAATGAGACAACGTCTCTTTAGATACATGGTAAAACTAAGCAATGGATCAAAGCTTTTATTGTTGTGCTTCATCTTGAAGTAACCATAAGGCCTTCAACAATGAGCTTAACTCTAACTCATACCTCATAGCAAGTTCAAGTTCCTTCACAGTAAATCTTTTCAAAGAATCTAAATCCTTCAGAAATTTCAAAAGAGCATCTCCTTTTCATCCATTTAAATTGCGTAGAGATTCTAATAAATCTTAAAGCATTGTTCACCACTTTTAACTGAGTCCATACAATTATCATCACTAAGTTCAGCTGCACTTGTACAGCAAAATTGCCTACGTGATCACTGATATCTTCAATATTCACCTCGATAAAATCAAATCAACTTCCATTGATCGAGCTGACGCATCTTCTGGTCCTCCAACATTTAGGTTTTCAACAATCTGAATGTTTTCTGAAACATCGGATGATTCCAGACTTTCCTCCATTATAACATCACAAATTTTTGTCCCTGAATTTCTTGCACTTTTCCATCAATTTGATGGCGTCTTGGTTCTCTTCAGCGTGATCTTGGATAATACTAGCATGCACTGTCTGCCCAATATTCTTACTGTGAGTCATTTTGTCTATTTATTTTTTAGCAATTCACCACACATAGGGAGAGGATTTGGATCCAAGGAAACGAGTTTAACCCCATCGCAATTTTTGCGCTTGTCCCAATACAAAAAATACCGAAGTTTCATAAAAAAAACAGTAAATTTCGTTATGCTATACACGTATTTCAAGGAGTTACGTCTCATCAGCAGCATTAAAATCAAATAATTTGGAAAGCCATAATCCAACAGTAGTCCAAAAAGAAGTACTAATTTCCAAAAATATCGAAAAAGGAAGCCAAATCTAGTGCCAAGGACATCTACCGAGTGCCATACACGGAATGAAGCCTCAGTATTTTAAGGGGTTTGAAATTGAATGGAAATTCCCAAGTCAGGAATATGATGGTCATTGGCTTGTCCTTGTCCTCTTATAAAATTTCAGTTTCTTGATATTCGGGTTATTAGACGTGGTTTGTTTCAATTGAATTATTCACTTAAGTTTTTACTTTTGGGGTCATGTAGGGCTTGCTATATGGTGTGAGGTTCCTGATTGTGTTGAAGAACGTACGGTGAACCCTAGATGCTTTGTTTTGGGTCGTTTTAACCTAGAAATGGGATGTTGTCTTCTTGACATTTACCCCATTTCCTTACTTTTTCATACTTAGTATTGTTTTTCATTGTTTTTTTAAACTTTTAAGCTTTGATAACTTTGAATACTCGACCCAAATATCTTTTGATAACCGAAGCCGTGTTAATGGATTTCCTTTATCCGTGTTAATGGATTTCCTTTATCCGTGTTAATGGATTTCCTTTATCCGTGTTAATGGATTTCCTTTATTTTCCCTCGCCCTTTTAATAGTATAAACTCAACATCTGTGGCCGAACGCTTAAAATCAATGTCTTTTTCCGTGCATTTTTGTCGGTACTGTTCAAAGGTTCTCTTAAATTATCCACAGATAAATTATAGTAGCGGAAGAATAATAGGATCTTGCATGAGGTCAGATTAAAGATCGGGCTATCTTTCACAAGTGTAAGAAATTTCGTCTTTTCTCGAGTGGAGGGTAGCGGAACGAGAGGAAAAGACGTAGAATTTCTTACACGAGTGAAAGATATCCCGATCTTTCATTCTGACCGAATGCAGGTTCCTATTTCTTCCGTAAAACACGGATAGAAATGTCTAGAAGCTTATACCGTGTGAACAACGTTGTCGCCATTTGAGTGTTCCTAACATTATGACGTCAGGTGTTTTATGACGTTTAGTCGTGGTTACGATTGTTGTGTCACAAAAATCAACACGTCTGGTTGGTCATTTACCGGTGTGAGATGAGGTCGCGTGCATCGATCTCACATGGGTCATCTCCCACTGTAAACCACCATTTAAGGAAGAAATGAATTACTGGTATGGCATTAAGTTCTTCCTTTTTCCAAAGACGATCTAAAAAAAAAGCACTTGCGATGCAATATTTCGCTGCAGGTCATTAATATCAGGTACTATTTCTTTCCATTGTAGAATATATCTAATTATTTCGCAACATAATAAATCACATTCTGTAGAATAATTTTTGAAGGGTTATGTATGATGGCGTACTGTTGTCTGTTTTGCAATTTTGGACATCTTTAACTTGTGAAAACACACAAAGAAAAATAAAGTGAGTACTGCTTACTTCATGTTTTCTCTGCTTTAGAGTTTTTTGCCTCTGTTATTTTGTTGGCTACTTTAAGGAGGTTCGCTCCTCATGTTTTAGGATTTCTGTCAGATTTTCGGAATTCTCGGGTTTTATCTATTTAAAAGCATAATAATTTTTTTTCCCATTGACCCCCTTATTATTTTCCCTAATTTCATTTTATACATCTTTGAGAGCATTCTGTAAAAATTTCATTGAATTCTATTTATACTGTCATATTAATTCATGGTCAAACCTTGTTAATGTTAATCCTATAAAAAATCAGAGGAGTTCAGTTTCCCGCCATATTTTCAATCTCCTAAATCTCAAAAACGAGATCATCAACCTATCATTTTTTTCACTTAAATTACTTCTTTTTTTTAATTTTCTAACAAAAAATCATGTTTATTTGAAATCCTATTTATTTTCAAATGGAGTAGCGAACCCCCTTAATGGATCACAGAAATAAATATTATTAATTTCCTGGATAATTGCTTTTAAAAAATGCTCGTTCTCAAAAACCTTAAAATCTGCAGTAGAAAAGGGTGTTCACAAATTTATATTGTGCCATGCGATGAATCCACTGCTTTTTGTTCAAACAAAGTTTATGTGATATCACATGCCAGAACCTTATAATGTAGCGTTTGTTTAAACGGTGTAAAGATAAGTGCCTTTCCTTCAAATGCATACTTTTTGACGTCTGGATTTTTACTTGGACGGAAACTGGCATCGGGAAATACTAAAATATTACCTGTGACATAAAACCCCCTGCATAAGGTATTTGATCTGGAAAATAGCATAATAATGCGACACATTGTTGCTATTTGGTGTATTTCACTCTCCGTTCCGTGTTACATAGCTTTAGATTTGGCTGGAGTAGGGACCGGGAATAGCTACTCCTTTAATCATGCATTCAAAATGTTTTTTTGCGTTTAAATCAATCACACCTGAGCGCTTTGTAGATCGCACTTCCAGTCATCTTCATCTCTTACCTCTCCTGGAACCATTTTTCAGAACGCTGCTGTACGATTAAAAATTGCTTAGATTAATGTTCGGTGGTATATTTTCAGGGGATGCTCTTCAGTTTGATTGCTGACCATGATCTACTATTTTTGATTTTTCGAAACAGGTCAACCACATTGTTTACAAAAGGCTCCTGTTTTGCAAATGCAGTAATCCTCTATATGTTATTTTCTATCTTCAAAATATTTGTTCTGCACAAATCAATTGAAAATGCGAATTAAGATTTTCTCCAATTTCGCCCGTCAACTCTTTCCATTAACTTGTATGTGCAGATTCTTTCCTATATTTCAGAACTCGAAGGAATGATAACGTAATGTATGTCAATGCTTACTTATGCCACACATTAGATCACAAATAAACTAGTGTATATACTTCATTTTCGCTTTCCTTGACATTTTTTATACATTCTTGCCTTGAGGCGAAAATGAAAAGCGAAGATAACTGGAAACACCTACAATGACTGAAAATAACAATCGCATGCCTCAACATGGTTGCTGATTAGATCAATCAATTATATTATTGCAATAAATAAGAACAAAATTATAGACTAAGGACTAATTTAATAGCAACTTTAAAGAGCAATACAGACCATGGTCTATATTGCTGTCTCGGTTTGTGCAATAAAATCATATGAACCGATGCAAATTACAATACAAAACCTTTATTTAAAGTAGGTACACAATCAACACAGCATCTTTATACATGTATAACTGAAATCTACGTGCTACTTCACGCTTCCGTTGTTGATTTTTGCCGGAATTTGCTGACAGATAAGAAAATTTTCCAAATAAATACAATAATAGTCTGTGTAGGAGTTCGACGATGTACAATCTAGAAAGATCAATGCTTTATAGGTATTTTCCATCCTTATATTTAGCATTTGTGGAAAAAACAAAACACGAGGAACCTCTACCGAACTCGAAATTTTCAACAGTAATGTGAATTCAGTCCTTTTTTATTGTTGCAAGATCTGGAGAGAAACAACATGTACCATCAAAGATATACAGGTCTTCATTAATAAGTGCCTAAAAGACATCCGAGGTATCAGTTGGCCAGAACAAATCAACCAACAATGAACTTTGGAGAAAAACAAAACAAATACTAGTGGAAACTGTCATTAGAACAAGAAAATGGAAGAGGATAGGCCATTCCTTAAGAATTATCAACAAGAACACTACAAAGTAGCCTCAGGACTTGAATCCTAAAGATTACCGGAAACGTGGAAGACCTTAAAACACATGGAGGAGGGGACTGGATTTCGAACTGAAGAGAGTGGGACTGAACCGGAAAGAATGCAATACCATCGCAAAGAACAAGAGGAAATAAAAAAAAGTCTGTGATCACCCTACTTCCACCTATGGACGAAGTAGAATAAGTCAAGTAAGTCAAGGAGGCCGATTTAACATTATATCGATCTCATTCACAGACTATAAGTGTCATATAATTAGTTTACAGTAACACTTATTACACACATGTAGGTTATTATCCCTTGTCTAAAATACACAAATGCGAAAGATAGAATTGGAATATGAAAAAAATAATTTATTTAAAGTAAAAAGTTCTATTATATAATTATAGTAACCACTATCATGAAAGTGCGAAAGGGAAAA
>MJUU01000965.1:35577-60378 GCA_002080025.1 Modiolus philippinarum
CCCCCCCCCCCCCTTTTCAAAATTTCTGAATCCGCGACTGATTTTGGTTATTCAAACTTCTTGGTCATTCTCAAAAATGGTGGCACAAGATTTGCAATCATTGGAATTGCAAATTTAAATTGGAGTGAGTTAATATTTAAAACACTTTGTATTTTCGGTATTAAGTTATTTGCAAAGTTCTCAATACAATTTGACAGAATAGTAGAGTAAAAAAGAAATCTTGGAAC
Organism: Modiolus philippinarum; assembly: GCA_002080025.1. NCBI lineage: Eukaryota > Metazoa > Mollusca > Bivalvia > Mytilida > Modiolidae > Modiolus > Modiolus philippinarum. The sequence continues at coordinate 35,805 of MJUU01000965.1, forward strand.
TTACATCATGGAAAAAATACAACACTGATACACAAAAAAAACTGTCGCACATATGCAAGAAAATTTCGCTTTCATATATCTGAGTACACGAGTAAACTATAACGATGAAGTTCTTGACCACTTTCATTTGTTTCAGTATATATCTTTTATCCGTTGGATTTGATTTGTGCAAAATGACTTAAACTGCACGAAATGTTTTCAAGTCTATAATATATAAGATTTTAATCTGTTAATGGCGTTATTGCTCTTGAAATGGCGTTTATGTCGAATAACTGACCCAAAGACACTCAATTTGCTGATTTTATTATGATTTTTTGAAAAGAAAAGATAAGACACTGAAAGGTATGTTAAAAAAGAAGTACTAAGAAAAAGGGATGTAACGATTATATCTTGAATGATGTAAAGATATCGTTTTAATTGAGAAAAATCCAAATATATCAGACGACAAAACAATAAGAATACTGAGAATGCAAGTCAACCATTTTTCCCTTTCGCACTTTCATGATAGTGGTAACTATAATATTCAATTTCAAAAAACAAAGTACCGAAGTTAGTGTGAATTTTGATTCTGCATATGCGCATTTCGACAACTTATGTCACTTCAGAGCAGAAAAAAAATGGAAATTCATAAACCGAAATACAATTTAAGTGTAAAAGCTGAAAGATTCTTAGAAAATACATCAAAATGAATTGAATACGATTTTCGGGCCTTATTACACGTAGAAACATGTGATATGCATTGCGTGTTACAAGTACATACTTTTTTGTATACAGTTTTCTAGGAAATCTCCGAAAATACAGTAGGTCATGAGATCAAAGTTATCAAATTCCTCAAACGATATCAAACTAATTATATTACATGTATTTAATTTCAAGACGTAGCTATTAAAATCCAACAAGTAACTTTAATTTAACAATTATATACATCAAATAAATATGTTTATTTACATCCCGCGCATACCATATTATCATAGTCACTGGTAGCATGACAAATGTTAAAATATTATGTTGAAACCAAGAGAAATATAGATTTTGCAACGTGAAATACCTTTAACATATGAAAAATGAGGACGGCAGGTGTTTTCTTGTCCACAAAGTGTGACTTCTGATATGTCAGAGTTCTTGATTTTTATCGAAAATGTTTCATTTGTCTCCATTGTAGGGTACATTATCTCCAAAAATAGGTTGGGTGCTTTGTAGCTGTCCTACTTAATTGTTTTTTTTGTGTTCTCGTTTTGGTCATGTCTTCGATTTTGGTAAATACAACTCCATTTTTCCTTCGCTTTTCTACTGCACGTTGTATGTACATTTGATATAAGTAAAATATAAGGTCTTTTCATACAATGTATTTGAGTAGACTTATTTACAATAGCATTTTCAGCTTGTTTCTTAATCTTTTTCTATTTATGTGCTCTGTCTGTAATTTTTATATATGTATGAATATCAGGATGAAATAAATATATTTTAGTTGTTGGTTACTGTGGGGCTTTAATCGCCTTTTTTGTCTCCTCAATATACTAATTAAGGAGAGTACTAAATTAAAATGCATCGGGTGATTAATTTGTAATCAACAAGCTATGTATATTATCATGTTATGTCTATGTCTTTCTATGAATGTGATAGAAGGTCTTTATATACGCCAGGAAATCTCAACCTATGTTAGAAGTTATCAACCTGTGACATTTACGGACAATGTTAAACAATAAGCCTTTACAATACCGTAACAATTCGTGCTGAAAGATCAAATCAGCGAATGAATTTACACCGGACCTTAACATATCATTTTCGTGGAAAACGTCTTTATTATAAAGACATATCTGGATTTGAAGAGCGAAAACAAAAGATGACCAGACTTGAGTGAATACGAAGCAGTGATTTCTCCTTTGATTTAAACTGTTTTGCACAATAGAAAACAAAGCAATTTCAGCTAGTAGTTTCATATCGGAAGGGAGTAGCATTCTCAAATGTATGATACTTATCTAAAAATATACATTAAAATGAGACAAAACAACTTACCGTGCACATTTTCCAACAATTTGATGACGGATGTTCACAACCGGAAGTTGCAGATTCATTTTTCAGCCTCAGCATTTTGTTGAGACCTTCTGGCTTACCAGACATACCGATAATTTATGTTTATGGACTATCCCACACCCATGACCAAAAGAAGATACAGAAGATACGTGGATATAGAGTTGATCGCCATTTAGCGAGTAAATCTTCTCCAGCTGGCGATAGGCATCGTCTTGAACTTACTATAATGAACGAGTGCTTTTTGTTGAAGGCCTCGTGTTGAAATAAAGATGATGTACACTCTAACATCGTTGTTCCATTTGCTTGACCTCACAATGTGTTTGTAGAGATGTACATCTATTATAAATGTATAATATCTTTTAATATTATCATATAAAATAGAAGCGTCCTATCAAAATGGCAAGATTTTACTCTCCAAACATTAATATTCCATTAAAAGGGTTGATTTCTCATGTCGATAAACAATTGTCACATCGTTTAACATTATAAATGAAAGTTGAAATAAGTCATAAAAGAAGTTAATAGAAAATTTAATCGTTTAATAGGAAAAATGAAAGGATATGGAGTGAATGTACATGTGACAAAAACGCACACGATACATAGAAAACTCCATTTTATCAAGGACAGGCCTAGGCTTTTATTCCTGCCTACATCTTGATGTCGCCTGATGGTCTTCAACAAGAGGTGAACAAGATTCACCCCCTCAAGCAATACAATGTTTTGTGAAGACAAGTTAAATTGGATAATGAATAAAATCACGTCCACATAAATAACTATAGATCGACGTTTCTGCCATTGCAAGGACGTAGATATAGACCCTTCATTTTTTGTTGACAAGTATTGGTTTTTAACAAGTTTTAAAAATAAAGATAAAATGAGCATTCTTGGCAATGTTTTTAAACATCAACCCATGATTACACCCAATACATTGTATCAAAGTATTTGAGAATCGAACCATCAGTCTAAAAACGAACAAATGAAATCCTGGGACAGCAGCAACATCGGAAACACCAAGAAACAAGGACACCACATGAGAACGGGACAAAAGAGAAACATGAAGATATACACACAGATGAACAACACGAACTAAATAAAAATCATACTTGAAATAAGGTCCACCGGTAGAATAAGCATCTCTTGCTTCTTATGAGACGCCCGCCGTGTTAAATATATCAACTCGGGTAGAAAAGTCAAAATAAGGGAAAAAAACTTCAGCTGTAAACGGAAAGATATGTTGTCATCTGGGAAACAGATATCCCATAGCGGTTCACAAGATCCTGATGTCGATCACAAAACTTGTGTAGTGATAACTTTAAGTTACAGGTGACTTACTCTTGCTTAAGTAGCCGATTTTTATGCAACCGAGCTCTTTCAAGATAGAATTATTGTATCAATATAGCATTTCATAACGAAACAGCGAAGAGATAAAAAGGTATTCAAAGGCTTGCAATGGTAGAGCTACGTCGTGCATTAAACATAACATAGAAGATGGTTGTTAGTTGTAGGCATTGAATCATGGATGCCAACATCTTAATAAACGGTTTGTTTATGTCATATTCTAATCGATTTTTTGCAGGATAAATTTTGAATTGTCTGTGTCATAGTCTAGAATTTTCATTATTATCTAAAAGCCCGGACTAGATGAGAATTAAGGAAACTTTTGACGAAGACGTGACACTACCTAGATTTAAATTATTTCCTTATACATTAAAATACCTATGCAAGTCTATCCAATCGATAAATATTTCTTGTTTACATAATGTTATCAGAACTGAAGTGTCATTTTTCTTCAGCATAATGAAATTTAGGTGTTGTTATCAGAAACGGTATCCGGATACAATTGATCTACTGAAAATATTGTTAAACTCAGTCTCGTATGAAAAGGTAAGAGCCACATTTTATTTAGATAATTGTCAATAAATTATTCTCAAATTCCAACTAGTTAATAATAAAAATGATCATAAAAATACAATGTACCTGTATTGCCTTTTGAAAATAAATGTGTACATTCTTACCCCCATCTTTGATACCACTCATATTGTATTATCATTAGCAAAATTATATTTTTCTTTCATTTTTCCATACGGCAAATGTGGTTCATGTTCCCGCGATTAATCTCCTTGTGACCATAGACGATGTCTCTTATTTTTTTCTGAATCAAATGTGTAACGCATCTAAAAAATGAACTCTGCGTCAAAACGTGAGTTATAATCCACAAAATTTCCTTTTGAAAGAGAATACTAGTAACAATTTTTTTTCCATGCAAATTTTTGGACAAGAAGTTAAGAGTTAACAATAATGCCTCTAACAATTCTATTTCTTTTTTACCCTTAACGTATTTGCCGTTGCTGTTGATTGGGATATAAATCCTGCAACAATACACTTCAAACTCATCTAACTACCACGAAGATTTTGAAAAAGTGTCTGTTCATAAGAGGCTGTCATTATTTGAGTGGTATCCAATTCAAACAGATACAGTGATACGTACACAAGTTCCAGGAACCAGAACGGACTATTTAGCTCAATCCAAACAAAAAATGCATGTAAATGTTTACAGAAATAATACTGCTTTGAAAGAAAGAAAAGAAAACCAACTTGAATCAATTATCAAGTATGAATATGAACTTTGATATACCCACACCTTCTTATCAATAAAGAGGAACAAACAGAGATTACCGTCCCCTGTACCCTTAATTTAAAGAGACCAAAATATAAGAACAAAAAGTATCAATTTATACCTAAAAGATATTTTGATATCAAAACATAATTAAAAAGCTTATCAATAAAGGGGAACAAACAGAGATTACTGTCCCCTGCACCCTTAATTCAAAGAGACCAAAATATAAGAACAAAAAGTATCAATTTATACCTAAAAGATATTTTGATATCAAAACATAATTAAAAAGCTAAAGGAAGAGATAGTAAAACGGAAAAACACAAAACGAACCAAATCGTAGGCGGATGGACTTCTGGTTCAGCGTCCGCAATGTTATGTTATCGTAAGTTATCATTTTTCAATTAAAACGCAACACCGGGTACTAACTCCTCAACTTTCTGAACATCGACATCACACTGACGAAAAATTAAAGAAAAGAGCAATTCAATTTTCACGAAGTTCTTAAGAGATATATTTGTGAACGTTTTTTTTTGTTTTTTTGTTAGTTTAAACTATTGACTTTTTAGAACACCAAAAAAGATTTGAAAATTGGAAGACAATTCCAAACGAAGCTTGCAAGATTTTAAACCGATCCAACTTTGTTCAAAGGAGATTAACTTATGTTTGGTTATGAAAAAACAACACATTATGAGAAACAACCCAAGAGATGTTTTAAATCGCATTCATTGGTTAAATGAAAATGCACCCAAGCTCCTCTTAAGTTGAATGAATACGGAGCAAGATCAAATATCCTTACTGCTCTGGAACTTGAGTGACAACTTTTGATTAGCCCACTTCTACATTTATCGGGTTCATCCGACGCTTTTCTCTCCGAAGTCCGATTTTAGCAGTCTTCCTTTTAAACACTGAAGAGCTCGTTTTTCGTTTCGATTATGAAGTAAATAGCTTGAGGCAACTGGACAAAATGGATTGACGTTTGAAGTTATAACAATCACTTTTTTCTTGAGATTATTGCGACTGGTTCAAAGGTATCTTCTCCTACATTTATGATAGGAGGTGATAAATCCAAACGATCCCAATGTACATCTGTCATACATTCGGATTTGCAAATATTGCTGCTTATCCCCAGGCGTCTTATGACAAGTACTATATACAAGTTTCCTTTAAACATTCTGTTGCTAAAAGGATCGATTTCATGTCCGTTTAAATGCCAATATGATGACCATTCAAAAATGCGATGCTTTGCATCAGAGCTTTTATATTGAGAAGTGTTGAATCTTTAACTTGCTATGTTGGATTTTTTTAATATTCTGATTGCTTTTGCCACAGAAAAACGTGACAAATCTTAACATTATGATCTCTGAAAATCGATATTTTTATGATCTGTGTTTACATAATTAACCAAACTCTGGAGAGTTTAACTTTCATATTCTATCTATTCCCGATGCAGCTGTATAATATTCCTAAAATATATATTGCATAACATATAACTACCTTTTTCAATGTGTGCAGTACATGGAACAATTCATTTTCAGATTCGGGTGATCGGAAGCTCATATTTATTTCAGTGCGGCATCAAAAAGTTCCAACTGTGAACTGATATGCACACTTGAAGGTCCATTTTGGCCTTTCATCTTAAGATCTAAATTTGTTCTTGATACATAAATCAGTAAACATATACGGACACAAAACCGTGATGAAAAAAAATCTATACATTAAAAGTTGTCATACAACCTATATATGCAGATAAGGTGGCTTCTCCGAAATGTGAAAAATATTAATGCCAATGACCAATGACTTGTTGTTCCGATCGTCAAAAACAGAATTTTCTTGAATGTGGTTCTGGTTCGTATTTGTGGTATACGATATGTATTAATTGGTTAAATTTTTGCACATGGTTTACATTTACAAGTGTTTTCAATACCATATTTTTCCATGCAAGATACATTCATCGTTTTAATGGCAGATTACACGCAGAACTTAAATCAGATCACTGCCAGTACTTTTGTTATACAGATACATTCAAAGATGGCTGCTTAATTGAAGTTAAAACTAGAAGTGGAAGCAGTCGCAAACGACAGCTAATCCCCTCGAACGCTGTCAAGAAATAATAACCCTAATATAATCTAAATATGTATGAATGTCTAAGGTACATCCACTGAACATCGAGTTCATTGATGTGTAACATGTAGTATCTCAGATATAAATATTAATGGAAACTTTAACCAAAGTCAGTTAAGTGTAAAATGTAGGTCAAAGAGACTTGATTATCATCTGAAGCTGCCTCACCATCCAAGATGCATCTACTGACCGAAGATCCCGTAATGCAAACTTTACCGGAGTCATTGAAGCATTAAATGTAGGTCAGAGTGATCCCATTATCATCTGAAGCAGCATCACTCTGAAAGACCTATCCACTGACCAAAGATGATTAATTATAAACCTTAACGCAAACTTTAACCGGAGTCATTGAAGCATAAAATGTACGTCAGAGTGACCCAATTGTCATCTGAAGCAGCATCACATCCACTGACCAAAGATGATTGATGTGCCACATGTAGTTTCTCAGATATGAACTAAAACGCAAAATTTAACAGAGGTCATTGAAGCATAAAATGTAGGTCAGAAGAATCTAATTATCATCTGAAGTAGCATCACTCCAAAACGCATCCACTGACCAAAGATGATTGATGTGCCAAATGTAGTTCCTCAGATATGAACCTTAACGCAAACTTTAATCGAGGTCATTGAAGCATAAAATGTAGATCAGAGTGACCCAATTATCATCTGAAGCAGAATCACTCTCCAAGACACATCCACTGACCAAAGATGATTGATGTGCCATATGTAGTTCATCAGATATGTACCTTAACGCAAACTTTAACTGAGGTCATTGAAGCATAATATGTAGGTCAGAGTGACCTAATTATTATCTAAAGCAGCGTCACTCTCCAAGAAGCATCCACTGACCAAAGATGATTAATGTGCCACATGTAGTTCCTCAGATATGAACCTTAACGCAAACTTTAACCGAGGTCATTGAAGCATAAAATGTAGGTCAGAGTGACCCAATTATCATCTGAAGCAGCATCACTCTCCAAAATACATCCACTGACCAAAGATGATTGATGTGCCCGGAGTCACTGAAGCATAAAATGTACGTCAGAGTGGTGACCAAATTATCATCTGAAGCAGTATTACTCTCCAAGACGCATCCACTACCAAAGATGATTGATGTTCCACATGTAGTTTCTCAGATGTGAACCTTAATGCAAACTTAACCTGAGGTCGGACGAACGGACGGACACTCGGACGGACGGACAGATGGACGGACGGGCGAGATGCTATATCCTCTCCCCAACTCCGGCGAAGGAATAATTAAAACTAAATGTTTTAGGATCGGCAATTTTTGCAATGGCTCTTCAATATTGGCTTAAAGCAAAACATCTTAAACATAACGGAATATTATACATTCAGCTTAAACCTATGCAATCGTTTAGCTACTTATTCGCATTGTATTATTTCTTTAAAAACAGAGCATGTGTACGGTGTGCCGGGCTTCTCTGATTTTTTTCGATGTATAATCATTTCCAAAAAGTTATGTTTTCGGTGGGAAAGCCTTATCAAGCATACTTTAGATAGAGTTGTTGGTATCTGTAGCATGTTGTTTAATCAAAAGCATTCTAAACTATACTCAAATCCCAAACATTCTAAACTATACTCAAATCCCAAACATTCTAAACTATACTCAAATTCCAAACATTCTAAACTATACTCAATTCCCAAACATTCTAAACTATACTCAAATCCCAAACAAAGTTGGAATATATCATATATGACGCAGATGGCAGAGATAGTTTGCTGCGTTGACATATGTTATTGGATGCCGATTGCTCTTGAAAGTCAACAAGAAGACTGCATTTTGCTGAATTCCCGATGAACCTAAATATTCAAGAAGTAATTGTAGATTTGGATTCTTTTTGGTATTTTCAATTTATGACCGCAAGGTCTTCATTGATTATTTTTAAAAGATCTACAGTGTCCAATTATCATTGAAGCTTTCTCAACTTCTGTTGAACCATTGCTAATATTAAAGTAATCCCAAGACTTTTGGGTTTCATATGACCACTTAATGCTTCCGGGTTTCTTTGACGAAATAAATCAAAATTATTTGACCTGACGGTTCAATTGTAACAGTTTGGATTGGGATAGTTTTATCCATTTTGCTACATCTATACAACTGACTGAGGTTTTGGAGAATATCCAACAGAATTTGGAATGTAACTTCCGAAACCCTCTATACTATTGATGTAGTTTATTTAACATGCGATTGTCTCCATGGTCCATGCTTGTTGTTCCATTTGCTTTATCTTACCACGCATTTATATGGATTTTGTCCCATGTACATTTACTCCAAATCCATTCATTTGTTTATTTACTTCCGGAACATTTTGATTTCTTGTAGCTTAGGTGGTCAATTTACCATTACTAAAGGGATTGTTACATCTTAGTCTAATATTAAAGGATTGCACTTCGATATAATCCCTCACTCGTTGAAGGTCTGCTTCTTTTTGCTGCGGAATCAGGAGCTTCGGTCCTTACTAACCATTCCTATCTAAATATTGCTTACTCCAGAATTTAAGATTTAGTTTTTGCTTTTTACTTTCTAGCGCTGACATCGATTTTTTTATCTCTCCTGTATTGTTTTTACATCTGCTCTCTGTTATGTTTTAGCTAGTTCTAAATAACAAAATGAAATTACTGTAAATTTACTTTTTACATAAGGCTTTTTCGACAATTTGTGTCTTTTCAGTGCAGTTAAAATTAAACATTGGACATCCCAAAATTGAAAGATGTATAAAAACTGGGAGAGAAAATATTATCCTGATCATCTGCAAAGGAGATGCTTGATTTTAAAGCGCAAAAATAAGTAGAAGAAATGACTGCATAGCCCAATGAGTTAGTAAAATAGTAAAGATTAATGGTTCTTTTCTTTGCAGGATAAATTGCACCTCTTGTTGCCTGTAATTTGACTATAGTCTTAAAACCAATATAATTATTACAGATGTACTTCTTCTTTCAAGACAATTCAAAAAGATTAAATTAACACCCGGCTGAACGGACCTGGAAAGTATTCGGTAATGTTAAAAATTAAAAAAGCACTAAAAGTAAAGTAGCAAAAACAAGTAAAAGTAAACTGTCCAGTAACATCCGTTAAACGGACTGAATTACATAAATTCTGCATATTGTACTGTCGTACAAACTAATTTGATTTTATTGGTTCAATCTACATGTTTGAAAATTCTCTCTAATGATAAACGTTAAAAAACTTGGCATTAGAGGGTGACTGCCCCCTTAAACGGGAAAACCCCAATTTTTATTATAAAATTGGAGTTTGTCCAACAGTTTGTCTTTAAATGAGCATTTTTTTCCAGTTGCGCCCCCTCTAACTTCAAGTCCTGGATCTGCCTCTGTCAGTGTTTTGCATAATTATCTTACAAATAATTAAATACCCAAGTTACTGTGTATTTATTTTCTGCATATGCGCATTACGACCACTTATGTCTCTTCAGTGCAGATAAAATCTAAACGTTTGGAAGACCATAAAATCAAATATGTTAAAAAAAAACTGATAGAGGACAAATACCAAATATGATCTAAATAAAAATCCAAAATCAGCTAAGGACAGAGCTTTGCATGAGGAAGATTATCCTTAGTTTTCAACAAAATTTTCAAAAAATTAGATATTGCAAGGATGTCAAATAGGGGTAATAACAACATTGCCGAACAGAATTGTCAAGAGCCAAAGTCCAAAAGGCAAAAAGACAAAGCAGGTGAGAATTCACTGGATAAATGTAGACATCAAAGGTCTTGACTGGTACAGGCACTTCAAAAGAAATGGTGGGTTAAACCGGTTTAATGGAGCGCCAAACCTCTTATATTTCCAGCACAAGACTTTCATCCGGACTATGAGATGAAAAATACAAAGTCGACATGTACTTACTTCTATCAACAATTGTCATGCTTAAAACTATGAAAATTGACATTTGATTTAATTCAATTTAGAAAAAGGTTTCCATATAATATTTCACATTTTAGTGCAGTATATCAATAAAAATATTATAGTTACGTAATAATTCACTTCAGGAAACTCCTTTATATTTTTTTTTGTGTTGTTTTATTTTGAGTTATCAAATTTCGATAACAATGTTTGTTGAAACTATCAAATACAGATAAAACTATTTAAATGTTATTGACATATTTTACCTGTAGTCTAAAATAGAAGTAACCAAATGCTTTGTTCATGTGTCATTAGCCCCGTTTAAAACTTTTATTTTAAAACCACGTGTACGAACCTCTATTGAAACTTTGCCGTGATGAAATAACAGCTCATACATAATATGTGGTTTGTGTGAACGTTTTAAACTGGGGCCCATTTAGATGTTTAAGTTGAAAATTCAATTCTTCATCTTTTTTTTATGTTGTAACATTTTCATTATTGAATAGGAAAAAGAAGGGAAACGGGGAACGTGAAGTATATTTCTAAAACCTAAGGTTGAACTCCCTCCATCGTAGTTTTGTCCTTAGCTGATTATTCGGATTTCGTTTGGTTTTATGCATTTTAAACATTTTTTGANACTGTGGATTTCCTATATTTGGGTTCTAGTGCTGCTGATGAGGAATTAATTTCCGAAATGGCCATACAGCTCATTAAAATTTATTGCAGTTGGAGTTTACATATGTGTTATTGTCTCATGTTCATTTACTCCATATCCTTTCGTAAAATATTAAAGATTATTATTATGATAAATTGCAATAGGACTGGTCTTAATTTTAAAGAGGCAAACTCCAGATGTTGTTTTTATCAACCATGTCATGAAACATATTTTACTGATGAAGCATTGTAGACTTAATGAAATGGTCTTATAGAAGTATAAAAGTCAATGCGTTTTTATCGGCGATATAAGACACCAAAAAAAAAAAAAAAAATGGCGACAAATGGATTTATCTGGAATTTCGCTTAATCATACATCATGACCATTTTTGCATAAGCTAGGAAGTTGTATCGAAAGAATTTTATGAAAACCTGTTATGTATTTAGAAGACATTTATGAAATAAAAGTAGGGGTAAGTGTGCTAAATTCTTCAAACCATTGAACTGGGGCAAACCAGAATAGTTCCTAAATCTGACAGAGTTAATAAATGTGAAGAGTAAGCCACATTAAGTCACGATATCATTATTTTCAACGAAATGTGAAATTAGATTATCTGACTGAGTTTAACTTCCACTGAACAATACGGAAGTTATATCAGAAAAAAAGGTATAAGAGTAGCAAGGACAAGGGAGACGAAGAATTTCGATTGTTAGTTGGGTAAGGACATGACATTTTGCCTTCAATACGCCCCTAGTAAGATTGTGTGTTTATCAAGAATCAAAGAAGGATGTAAGAAAGGGGATTACAGGAAACATCTACAATGGCTGAAAATTACAGTCACATAACACAATCTGCCAAGGAAAACACGTGAAAACACAAATAAGACAAAAGACAAACGTAAACAACTATAGGAACTTGGTTCCGGCACTAGTAAAAGCCAGCGTTAGGGGTAAACCTGTTGATAGGTATCCAAACCTCCCTTTATAAAGGAACCTGGGACAGTCGGACTTGGTACCGGCACTAGCAAAAGCTAGCTTTAGGGTTAAACTAGTAGATGGGTACCCAAACCTCCCCTTTATATAGGAACTCGGGACAGTCGGACTTTGTACTGGCACTACCAAAGCCAGCCGTAGGGTTTAACCGGTTTATGGGTACCCAAACCTCCCCTTTATCTGTCCCGTTTCCTTATAGTATAATAAACATACAAACGAACCCCAATACAGGTAGACTTCTAACTCCATGAAAACATTATTGAAATGAGAGAAAATGACAATACGTAATTTTGAAAGATGGGTCAAGGGTTGCTCGCCGCTAAACTGCCGGCCAGCTCAAGGAGCCTAGTCTCCTGGTAAACATCTGTCGCACTACGGAGGTAATTAAATCAAACTCAAAACTTCCCGAAGGGTTTGGTCAAAAATCATCATATATTTCAGTAGATATCAGCAGTATCAGTGAGAGGCCAGCATGGGTGTAAAATTTTCAGGTCACTAGATCTCAAAGCTAATTTTACGGATGGAAGCAGAGTCTCTTGTCGATATCCCCTTTTACGTAAAGAATGTAAGTTACGTCCCAGCTTTTCTTGATCTTTAATCAAAATTTTGCTGTTGCTTTTTTCAACAAAGTTTCCGTATAAACGAGCATAAGAAAAGCCCATAGTTATTAGCTGTTTTCGAGTAACACCATATTCGGATATTAAGGATGTATTCTCCTGAGTGGTCAAAATTTTCCTGCATCAAATTTTTCCGAAACCTACATTATTTTAATGCTAGGACACCTAAAATATCATTTTTGAAGAGAAAAACATATGTCCGTGTGCATATTTTTGTGCTATAGTCAGACGATATTGAGTAAATTTCATCAATTTTGGACTATTTTGGGGCATTTTTGGACTAAAATATCGATTTCTAGCATCAAGTTTTCTGTCAAGGTTTCCAGATTGTTTGATCTCATGAGTCTCAAGAAATATCACTAATAAAAGACATAGGTCCGTGATGATATGAGAAAGTTTTGTAAGAAAATGTTGCTTTTTTATTCAAATTCAAGACTTCGTAAAAACTGTTAAAGTCCTAATTTTTTTTTCAAAATTCCCATCAACTACGCAGTCAAAACTCACCATTTTTTGTTTAAATAGTTGAACAATTATTTCTTGAAGAACTGGGGAAAAAATCATATGAATGAGATGGAAACATTCGTGAAAATTAATTTTTATTACCCCTACCCCTAAATTGGCTAAATTCTGATGGAATGGTCAAATTTGGTCAAAAAGTAGAATTTTCCATTTCTCGAAAACTACTGGTCGTAGGTACATAATTTTTGACACGATCGGGGGCGGGGGGGGTCATTATATAATATATATCAATAAAAAAATGTCAGTCATAAGGCAAAATTCATTCATAAACGAGATTTGGACGAGACTGAAACCTCAGAAGAATACATTCTTAAATGTTCCTGTCTATAACAAAATTCTTAAAAGTATTTAACAACTTATGAAATCTGTAACTCTGTTGTAAAGATTTAGCTGTGATAATAAGTTTACGTTCATTAAAACAAAACGCGTGCGAATCGTACACACCCCGTAGGATAGAGCCAGAGGAATGTCGCCGTCAACGAAAGGGAAATTGATACTTGAGTCATTGTTAGCTTTATCTAATTTCAGATCTTCTGGGTAAATGAGGTCTATATAATCTAAAAACTGGGGATAGTAAGGATATCGTCAAAATACCCGCTGTTATCATTGAAAACAGAAATAAGTTTATCACTGTTTGGTATGGATTTGTTTTGAAGTTTTTTATGAAGTCTCGTTCGTAATAGAACAGAAAAAGATCTGAAATGAGAGGTGCACAATTTCTACCCTTGAGAATACCTATGACCTGTTAATAAATAGTGTTGCAAAAACGAAAGAAAAAAATGGTACCCAATGGAATGCCTATGACAAAGGAGTCTAAAGACACCGTACAACTGATCTACCGTTTTTAAAGTTCGGGGTAAGGATTTCTGTATTATGAGCTGACTGAATGGAAAGGGTATTCCCTGAGCCACCTCCTAGGGACACATCCGATCAGCTTCTAAGATCAATCCTTACAAAAGACATTTTTGAAAAATGAGAATTACATTAGAATATTAAGAAAACTCATGCTGCAGAAATTAAGCATAACACAATAAGAGACAACAAGCTGGATGATGATGTTAAACTATTCATATAGCAAATAGCCTTAGGAAAAGTCATTACCTTTTTCTAATATGAGCTCCCCAGTCAGTCTAAGGTACAAAAAGACATTTTTTTCTCTCTCCGGGTATCAATTTCTTTTCCATATTGATTACCTGAAAATGCATTCACTGTTCTCAAAGTGAAATCAGTATGGGGACCCAGGAGGAGATAAATGAGTTTTCGGGAATGCCCATTAAACGGATGTTTCACGTTTTTTATTTAAACTTGACAATCATGATGACGGTCCTCTGGATGGACAAGCCTGTTCTGCGCCACGCGTTGCATCCGTCACACAAACAAATGTTGTGAAAGATCTCTTGGCTAACTGATTGGTAAATTTCATTTCATGCAAAGCCATCGTACATGTTTCTTCCCCAAACCTAAAGCAGCACCAGTTCAAAGTTTTAAAAGGATATTTTTATCTCTTAAGCCCCATTCACATATGAATTTGCAGGATGTCGTATATTTACACATGTATAAATTTACATGGCATGTATTTTGAGCATGTAAATGCAAACTAAAAAATGAACACTGTGTAAAATACTGTTTCTGTCAAGTCATGCAACTTGATTGGAACCATGAAATTGACGCACACACAATAAACTGAGGGCCATAAACTGTTCTCTCTATAAAATTTATTCCTCTATGACCATTTGTCTGTTAATGCGTTTTGGTCTATCATTGGAGAAGTTGGAATTTGATCGAAGAAAAAAAAAGAAAATAAAATCCAATTTTAAGTTTTCTATCATTCTACAAATTTATAAGATCTAATGAAAACTTTTTCAGTTTTTTTTTTGTTTGTTTTTTTTTTGCCTTTTACACTTCTTGCAAGTAGCTTTTAAATTGAAATACATACATCAGATTAAATGCATAGCGAAAATACCTTTACATAGTGGTCTAGTTATGACACAAACGTGTAAATTTACATACTGGTGTGTGCATGCAACTGGGGCTTGAGTATAAAGTCGATTAGAAATCTTTATCACAAACATATTTTGGACCCCAATTGAAAACAGTGAGTTTCATAGGATGCTCCACAACGGTAAACCCGACCTCAATATCGGCTAAGTGCGAATCGATGTGATCATTATTAAAGTCTAAAAATAGATGCGAGCCCGATAAAGAAATCATTACTGTAATAAAATCAATGTTTTTTAGAGTAATATTGATTTTTTTCAACAATCGCATATATTGCTTGACTAAAATAATGATCTCATCGATTGGCACTTGGCCTATACGGGACCTGCTGCACGCGTGTCAACTGTCACACTGCCAATGAAAAGTCCCGTGTAAAGTTATGGTTGGTGTTTGTTAGTTTAATAATATATTCCAGATTTACTCAAAAATGTCGATTTGCATTTGCGGAATAGAAACATAGAAGCGATCTCTCTAAACATGGTGACGACCATAAAAATTTTACGAAAGGACATGGAGTAAATGAACATGAGACCATAACACATATGTACTCCAACTGCAATAATTTAAATGAGTTGTATGCCATTTCGGAAATAAAATTAAATAATTCTCTTTATTGACATTTGTTACAGTGGTTGAATATAACCTTATTGACTTTGTACTACTGGAATGAACATTTTACTGTCTTACGACCTGTCAATAGTTATTAGTGTTGAGTTGCTAATGGAGACTACCACAATTAAAGCAGAGGTTTGGTTCACCATAAAACCGGTTTAACCAACCATTCCTTTACCAAGTAGGGACCATTGCGGTGTACAATTTTGCTGGGGCGGTGAATTTCCACCTGCTTGGTTTTTTTGCCTCATGGACTTTTGGTTTTGGCAATTCTGGTCGGAAATTTTGTTATTTATTATTGTTGTTTTATTATAAAAACTTGATTTTTGATGTTCAGACACATCACTTTAGAGGTACCAGTCAACGTATGAAGCTGATGGTGATATATCAGTGATCTATTTAATTTCGAGTTGTTAAATGAAATAACATCATCAAATTAATCTATCAAATGAAAATATTATTGACACAAAATTGTGGTTACTGTTGATCAACATTTGTTTCAAAGATGAAATTAGTAAGTTCAAATTAATATATCTGTGTATTGCAATTATCAACAGTGTATCATCAGTTTGAACAACATTCTAAAAGACATCATTCAGTAAACGTGGTCACCAGTCCGTGGTGTGTTGACAATATGCTGGTATCCAGGTGCAGGATATGCATTTGGCAAGGATCCATTTTGTGAACATAACAAAATACTGAAGTTACCGTTAATTAATTTTCTGTATATGCGCATTTCGACAAATTATGTCTCACCAGTGCAGATAAAAACCAAACATGTGGAAGTCCATTAATCGAAAAACACGTTAAGGCTGATAGAGAACAATTGACCAAAAGGATCTAAATAGAAAGGCAAAAATTCAGCTAAGGACAGAGCTATGCACAAGGGAGATACTCCTTATGTTTAAACAGAATTTTGTAAAATTTAGATATTGAAAGTTTGAATTCAATCGGTTTTCGGGTCAGAACCAAAGTACTAACTACTGGGTTGGTGAATACCCTCGGGGACTAACATTCCACCAGCAGCGGCATCGGCTCACTGGTAATTAATAACGAAATACCGAAGTTACTGTTAATTAATTTTCTGCATATGAGTATTTCGACAAATCATGTATCATCAGTGCAGATATAAACCAAACATCTGGAAGTCCATTTACCTAAAAACACTTAAAAGCTGATAGAGAACAATTAACCAAAGTGATCTAAATAGAAAAACCAAAATTCAGCTAAGGACAGAGCTACATTGTATGCATTAGGGAGATACTCCTTAGGTTTAAAGAAAATTTTGTAAAATTTAGATAAGATAAGCATAAGATGAACATGACATGGAATTCAGAATAAAGCGTAGGAACTCTTGTGATTGGATGATAATCAAATCGAAGATATTAAAATAAAAATGTTTTATGATTATCCGATTAAAAATTGAAATATGTCTTTCTTTCACCTCCTACTCTTCAAAATGTGCGACATTTTAATGCTTGAAGTGGTGGCCAGAAATTTGCTATAATTAAAGTGTCATCCTCTTTGAGAACCAATTTACATCCAGAAAAGCAATGCGAACCACCACTCTTTATTTCAATTTTTTGAAGCTCTTTTAGTGTATTTGTTGTTTATAGGACACCAGGGCAGTAGATTAAATTGGTACAATTTTTAGATAAATGGGGGATTTGGGAACCCCCTAATGGAAACAACATTGCAAGTCTATTAGGAAAGTTTAATCTGAAGTAAATGATATGAATCCCCAGAATATATTGGAACAACATCGGATATCGACACTAGGACTGGTACCATCTATGGAGAAAAGCATTGAACTGTTACCGTACAGTTGACTAAGTACTAACTTAGTACCAAGTTTACTATACGGTTACAGTTCAATGCTTTTCTCCATAGATGACACCAGCCCTAGTACTAATTTTCGGTGTTGTTCCCATACGGTGATCAACAGTGTACCATTCCAATTCAGTGCTTAGGATACAAAGTTGGAGTAACGGTCTGATAAAAAGGATTATTTTCTATGGATGTCACAATATGTAAAAATTAACAAAAAAGAAATAAATAGAAAAAAAGAAGGGAAACGGGAATGTGTCGAAGAGACAACGACCCAAAGGGGAGTTATACAACTCAAAGCCACCATAAGATTTTCAATGAACGGTGAGGAAACCCCTCACCCAACAGCAGGTCGAAGTCGGCCCCTAAATAAAGAGTTGTTAAGTTCAGTAAAAATTTAACATATTTTTCAACATAACATATTCGTTATAAACATACAACAAAAATGAGTAAAAAATGATCTGGAATTTTGAAACACATTAATCTTCTAAAAGAGTACACGTTGATCATGAATTTTTTTATCATTCAGTTTAAAATCGGAAATCAACAATTTCCCCAATTTCCCAATACTCAAATAGTTTCCTCAATAATGATCAAACATCTCAATTTTATCATTTCAAACATTTTTTTACGACACCTACATGTATTATGATTTCTGGAAAATCAGACGTCGATTTTGACCTAGCTTTGCATTTTGATAAGAGATAAAAATTACAATAACAAGGCGAGATAAACATATTAACATAAGTTGACTAGTGTTTAGTCGATAAACTATACTTCAGTTTCCATATAAGAATATGACAGTGCACTTCCTAGTTCAAGTAAATATGGACCCTATAATGACCATATAAATGCGACAAGGAATAGTTTCATAAATAATTTGGGTAAGATGATTTCAAATTGCTTCAGAAAAAAGTTAAAATTAAACCTAATGTTTTTCTCAACATGATTATAGATTCAAAGAGAAAACACTTAATTTGCGGTTTTGACGTGAAAAGAATTGTAGTCACTTTAACACAAAAAGACTATATCCTATATTTTGCCAATATTCACAATTCAACTTGCATTTAGTATTCGGACATGAAACTGATTTCCATAGAGTTTAATAACATACCATTATTCCCACCATTTTTGTATTTCGTTCACATGTCACACCCTTTTGAATGGAGAAATTAATGGAAGTTAACATGTTTTAATTTTCTGGGAAGGTTGACAGATTGATTAACAAAAACGTCTTTATTCCATGTCTTTATTCATATTAAGTCTCTTCTACGAAGTTTGTGGACACTTATTGTTTTTATCTTATTTTCTTTTTTACTTTTCTTAAGAAATTGGATCACCAGAATTAAAAAAAAACAAACATGCATTCAGTGGTCAGAAGAGGTTTGCACCGTGCAGAATCAATCTTCTAACAAAGTTCCTAAGATTAAGAAAAAAGGGAATTACGTATTGTCTTTTTCTCTCCTTTCAAGATTGTGGTCATGGAGTTAGTAGTCTACCTGTATTGGTTTTTATTTGTATGTTTATTATACTATAGGAAGCTGGACAGATAAAGGGGAGGATTGGGTACCCATAAACCGGTTTAACACTACAACTGACTTTTTCAGTGCTGTCCAGAGTTCATATCGTTGTTTACGTTTGTCTTTTGTCTTATTTGTGTTTTTTCTGTGTCGTTCCCCGGCAGATTGTAACGTGTAATTGTTATTTCAGCCATTGTAGATGTTTTCTGTTTTTTTTTTATTACATCGACAATGTTACCGTCGGTTTCATTTCTGACCCAATGTTTGCAAATTTAATGGCTGAAGAAATATTTGCGACAAATAATTAAGATCTCTTGCAAGCTTGGGTCGATAAATGTAATTCTGACATTATGCTCGCAAATTTCATGGATATAATATTAAATGCAATGAATAATATGACTATTAATTACTATCATGGTCAGCTGGGGTTTTTAATGACATGTTATGATCCCCCTGCTGCAAATTTTATATCTGTAGCAATAGTTGCGATGACTTATTTTGATCTTTCCACACCTCAACAGTAATATTCCATCCTTCTCAGCGTATGGAGAATATATTTCTCAGTTAATCCGTTACGCTAGAGCATGTAGTCACTATCAAGATTTGTTGCAACGACACAGATGTTTAGTTCGTAAGCTTTAAAATCAGGGCTTCGATAAATGCAAATTAATACTATTTCTCAAGAAATTTAATGGACGATATCCCGATTTGATTAATAAATATTCAATTCCAATTCCCAATTTTATTGAAGGCAGTTTTGTTTAAGTTTGGACTTCTATTGAGGTTTGTCTATGGGTCACTTTGATGTGACTTGAACAACTAAAACATTTTTCCTGTATGATAACACATGGCTTGCACACCGAACGACAAAAACATTTTACCTGTATGATGACACAATGCAATGTTTTGACAATATTGAATACAATCTGGACACACCGAAGCTATAGTCATTCGTCATAAAAGCAGGAGGTTGATGCATCATTAAACCTGGTTTAATCCACTATTTTATTTATTAAATGCCCGTTCCAAGTCGGGAATTGACAGCTTGCATAAGATGTTCTGTGATGGGTTGTGTGTTCTCGATACTGCCGTACGTCACATGGATTTTCCTTACTGGTCTATCCCTCTCTTTCATTGTCCCCTTTATTTGGTTATCTGTAGTCAAGTTGATTATTTTTCTGACCACCTGCTTGCATATGATATGCCATTTTAAAATGCAAGACGTGCCTTGTACGGGAGAGTGGCGCTAATATTGTGATGAATAAATATATATACGAAAATAAAATATTTAGAAATTGTACCATTTTTTATCGTCGTGATCACTCCTCAAGTATAGGTTCTGCAATCTGTAACGTCATATTTTTCTGTCAAATTTTACTTCCGATAATTTTAATGACTTGTATGTCATATGAATCAACTTATCATTTGTAATACAGTGCAGTAGTATTTTGGCTTAGAATTCCATGTGTTCATCTTTGAGCGTATTACATAATGTATTTCGAGATCAAAGGCAAGGTTCTTATATCCGAAGTATCAGTTGCATGCCAATTTCTTCAAAATGAATGCTTCAGTACAACTTTATGTTAGCCCAATAAATAAAAATGGCGGAACTCTGAATGTATCTTTGCCCCTGTAAAAAGGGGGCTCCCAATGCAACAACATTATTTGCTATTTATTTATTTATGTTCAAATGTTATTTGTTCTGACCGAAGTATTGTCCTATAGAACAATCATGGCAAATCATGATAACAAGTTATATTCTATATTCTGTTACACTTCTGCAGTTTAATTGAGAAGTGAATTTTTGAAAAATACATAAAATCACATTTTGAAATGTAAAAAAACCTTCATATAAATTGATCTGATTCAAAATCAATTGCTTTACAATTTCACGTCATAAAATAATTCCATTATCCCGACACCAGAAGGAAATATCATTTTAAAAGTATCTTTACTACACTTACAATGAAATTTCTTTCCAGTTTTTATTACTAGAAAGTTGTTACAATGGGAAAAAAAGAGGAGTTTCAAAAATCAACAAGGTACGCTACGATTTCCGTAGTGTGTCTAGATTTTAACTCGTCAAATATCCACATGAAGTTTCCTCCTTTATTTTCCAATAGCCTTCAAGTTGGTCATTTTTTCTTATTTCAACTTTTTCGCAACTTCACCATACAAGGTTAAAGGAAATCAAATCAAAATTTGATTTTGAAACACGTCAACTGAATCATAAGTAGTGGCAGAATTTCTGAAGGAGCCTCGCCATGTTTGTTTTTTTTTTAATTTTGTTTTGTTTGAGTGATTTCCAAATTTTTGGTTTCATATTATTACGATTTTTGTAAGGTGTATTTTTCTTCTTCATAGGTAACCTGAATAATCCAGTCGTTATATTTCTCTCACTGCGATCGCTCCGACGGATACGGAGAGAGACTGAATTATTCGAGTTACTTCATAAGAATCTTCATGAAAATACCGAACTTCGACTGAAGCCTTATTAACGATAGCCTTTGTCATTCAGATGCATTTATCGGTAATTTTTATGAGTTTCCTTTGAAGCTAATATTTTTCAGTATTTGCTACTGCCCGAATACGAAAAAATATTGGTAAAAAGTATCTTAGGCCACGCCTACTTTGTCAATCGGAATCCATGAAACAAAGAAATAGACATCTTACAGAGACTCTTACCGGATCGTACAAATTCTTTTACTAATCAGTACTAGTCAATTTCACAATTAACATTCATTTTCAAAATTTGTTCTATTAAATGATTTAGTTAATTACCGAGAAAAAAAGAATAATATAAGTTTTGTTTTTGATACAAGAAATATTGGCGAACAATAATGGACGAGCCCCTTGTCAAGAAATATTGGCTCCAATAATGGACTCGCCCACAAGGGGCTCGTCCATTATTGTTCGCCAATATTTCTTGTATCAAAAACAAAACTTCTATTATTCTATATTTATTGTCTGAAATCCTTTCATATCCAACTCGATCATGTTATTGTTCATCAATGTTCTACGCCAGTAACTTCTATTGGGCAACACCTTCCTGTTAATGCGTTTGGACAATCAACGTTTTTGTTTCAGATAAATTAGTTGTTAAAAATGTTTTTTGAAATTTCTTATTTTTAATTGTTAAAGGGAAATAAAAAGCATCGTTTGTCGTTAAACATAAAAATTGTGCTACTTTGTTTGTTTCTGTTACCATGTGTTTAAAATTTACTGATAACTGTTTTGGGGAAAATGAAAGATTTTTAACCTGTTAATGAACACCTCTTTTATGGTTTATACACCCATAATTTATACCCCCAAAGCCAAAAGTGTCAGACATATTGTACAATTCCTAAGAATGTCAGTGAGTGGGTAAGCTTATTTATACATTATAAGGGAAAGATTTTTCAATAATGTAAACGATTGGAAAATTGGAAATGAAATTGTAATTTACAAATCACACGAATGCCAAATAACTTGCAATATTAAACACTTAAAATGAACAGCACATTTTAATTTTATTATGTATGTAGCCCTTACAAAAACCTACGTAGATGGTTATGTCGAATGATTTATCTGCACAAATACATATCGCATACACATACACTTTCGCACCTAAAAAGTTTGAATCATGCTATTATGTCCCAATGTAATAAGGATTTATAACAGCTCTTAGAGATACCACTTGCTGCACTTTGTATTTATAACAGATGTAAAATAAATCATATCTTTGGTAAACAATGTGACATAAATAAATTTGTATATCATATACTTTAAAATTTTGCATTGAAATTTATGTAAACCTTTTTATGCTCTTCTATTTTTAGGTAAAATGGGAAATTGTATTGACTTAGGTAGACGGACGCAACCACCGGATATACATGGACACGGCTTTGTATGTATTTAAAAGTTTTTTTTTAAAAAGATATCCATTTTAACAACTGAGAAAGTCCTACAAGGTTGAACATTTGGGATCAAAATGATCTGCCAAATGCAAAATATCTCGGGAGGAACGGTACAAAACTAATTAGATGGCAGTGTCAACCCACACCAAAACTTTAAGTATCATCAGGTGTTCCAGGAGGGTAACCATAATCTGCTCCACACGTGACACATGGCAGACTGCAAGTGAAAAGTCTGGTTTTGTCAAAGTCGGCTTTGACTCCGGAACTTTAAAAAATGTCGTTTCTCATTTGCAAAAAAGAAAGATTGAAATGATCTGTCAAATAATTGTGAAGACCGTACAACTTCTGTAGTGATATTTGCAACAGTTCCTGAACAAAAATTTTGTAAGGAACGTCCTTGATGTATACGTATTTTGGAACAGTTATATTGCTCTAATATCTAAATTTAACATTTTTTTCAAAACTAAGGAGTATCTCCCTCTTGCATAGCTATTATGGATTTTCTATTTAGATCTTATGAGTAATTTTGTTCTCTATCAGCCTTTACAAACATTTTGGTATATGGATTTCTAAATGTTTTTTATTTAATCTTCAGTTGTAGAAATGGGCATATGCAGAATCCAAATAAACAGCAACTTCGATATTTTGTTGTTCTCTGTCGCGAAAATCGCTGTACAAACTACAGGCATGAAAATATCAAATGAGTTGTGAATTGTAGACGTGATGTGCAAAGCATATTGGAATATAACTGCTCAGAAAACATAACGCTTGTTATAAAGTTTTGTTTTCAGACGTCCTGGGTTAGAGGTATAAGTCCAAGCATGATGCTGCAAATAATATTAATTTTTATCATATACTTACTAAAGATATATGTTTTTTTGCATGTGTCATAAAGAAAGAATTAAGCCAGTTATATCTTCAGGGCGTGTAATATGAAATACGTATTACATTGGGTAAAATATGGATTTTTCAAAATTGCGACTTATGGTTTTCCATTTCATGGAATTAACAAAGATTCACTAATTTCAGACTAATTTTACCGACTCAAATTAAAAATCAATTCATTTATTAACTGAAAACTTGCGGATTTTTAGTGTTAACCCGTCACAAGTTTCTTACTTGATGTAGTTGTTCCAGTTAATGATCCGCGTTGTTATGAAAATACTTTTGTCGGTTTGTGAAGAATCAATCTTCAGCTCTTCGAGGACCCTTTACCAATATAAGCATTGACAATAAATGTAAGTGTTTATCACATACATGTATAAGCTAGGCCTATGACAAAACAA
>MJUU01000965.1:63161-78661 GCA_002080025.1 Modiolus philippinarum
CATCATACATACATTTTTTGCATCAGTTTAGGCTATTAACAACTTTTTAAGACATGTTTCAAAATTTTCGCAAATTTTGTCTTAAGGTGTGAAACCACCAATTCATTTCTTTAACATTTTCAACTAAAATTTGGAATTTTCAAACCTCCCTGGACATTTTATCTTAAGTTTAACCTTGCCAAGACCAGACATGTCGTGAAAGGCACATACCTGCTCTACATTATATCAAATTTTCATCATACCTTTAAAGCCTTCTAAGAGATTCCCGGTGTGTCGGGGAAAGCCACCTACAAATACGTACCACGACGTCACAACATTGCGCAAAAATAGTCATTGGGAATTCCCCTCTTTTAAGTGATCTAAAATTACACCTGGTCAATTGACCTTGGTCTTGAATTAAACCTAATATATCAATGTTTAAATGGGTGCACCATTCATCAAATTCCCTTGAATAGTTTTAAAGGTGCAAGAATACAAAGTCTATCTTTAGATTCAAAAGGTCTATTTTCTCATTCGTTCCAACTCTGATTGGTTGAATTGGTGGTTTGATACCTAAACGGTTAAATCAGAAATAAGTAATAGAAAATATAATTTAAAAAACTGTCCAATATAGCAAGCTTTTGTACTATTTACAGAAAGTTGATTGAATTGCGGAGAGTAATGTTAACATGTTTAAACATGAATAAGATTGAATTTTCTTTCTTTTTTTCTGTTTTTTTCATTTTGTTAACTTTTTTGCTTATCAACATACGGCCTCAATATACCGAAATTAAAACTATAGCTGTATGCTAAATATCTCGGAGTTACTTTTGGTGAAAGTTGTTAAAATAACATTAGTTTGTATTGATGCAATAAAATGCGTAACAATGATCTACAAAGGAACGGATCCTAGCTGGCAATATATGTCTACAATGTACTTACAAAAAATAGTAGGGTCGCAGAGATTTTCTCGACAAGTATTTAAATATGTTTTTCATGCCGCATAGCAAACAATAAAATAAAGTTTTCTAAACGTTTTCGCGTAAATTATGATAATTATAATATCAGCACATGGTACTGAACAAACATGTGTGGCACTGCTGTGTAGTTGCAATTTTATTATTCTGGATTCTTTTCGATGGCCGTTTCTTCTTCTATTATTTTCTCGAAAGTCCACATTCTCAACATTTTACAGTCAATAAATTTATCATTTAAACTTTTTGGAGGAAACAAAGTTTTTAAATTTGAAGTATAAAGATTCATTTTTCATTTTGAAATTTCAATATGATCTTGCTCAAATCTCTTCAAGTTATGATAATAATAGGAAATCTTTTTGCATTATTATCGGCGATAAACTTTTCATTTTTCTTATTTTTGGAGAGAATTCTACCCTAGGTGAGTTGAACAGTGTTGACATTTCCAATTTTCACATGTTCGAACTGAAATGATTATTCGACTGTGATTAATTAACAAGTACTTGTTTTTGTGATAACACTTTTACCCATGATTCCATACTATACGAACGAGATTGGGATGAACCCCGACGATTTTACTGATAACGGCCTAATTTGGGGACAACGCCGTCACAAAGCATATTGAACGAGTTGCAGACTTCTACTAATAATGAACTTCTGATTGTATGGATAAAGATCAAAATATTATACGTAACAGGTCCCTTTAAAGTGTAATATTCATTAATTTGGCGCAATGTAAAAAGAATAAAAAATAGAGTATGATATTCTAACATTTTCTGGTAGACACAAACATTATATAAGAAAATGTACATATTATTAAGACGCAGAATTTTGGTTTCTCTCCTTTTGATTCAGCAATTCTAGTTGAAATGAAATACACCAACTGACACGTTGTTGTAACAGTAGAAAACGCAAATTAAAAATGAAAAATAAAGCAAAGCATCCCTTAATCAGGTTCACTCGTCAAATTTGATTAGTTAACGTCATAACCAACGGTCAAGTTAAATTTCTCCACACATTTTCTTGCTCATTAATACGCTCGGGGTAAAATAAGTGCAGTATAAAATGGCGACAAATTCAGTGACCACATTGTCGAAAGAATTGGAATTTAAAAAAAAGTATTTTGGATGTGTTTATAAATGTGTAAACGCGATCTTTTACTCACAAATTTTACATTTATTCCGTTTTACTCTTTTCCCCCTATAATTCAGTAGCTTAATACATGTACTATAATTGCTATTGGAGTAAGGGCTGTGGTGTAGGTCTCGTCCAACGTGATTTTTTTAACGAAAAATGTATGACATTTCAAACAAAAAGTTGAACATCATGTTTAATTGTTATGTTTTGACTGGAAACGTGTTATAACGTCGAATGTTATCGTGAATTGTGATTATATATAATGTCATTTTGTTCTTTGTCAATATTGTATTATATGTTTAAGGAGAGGGGCTAGTAACTTGAAATAACTTGTTCCCAATCCTTTTGTATATTTTAGAGACAATAAAATAATTATAAAGTAAAGTGATTCCAGGGTCATTATCTATAGAGGAGACAAAATCCCGTCTCCAATGATATCAAGATACCACGACTATTACTGTTGAGTAAGAATTTTTTTTAAATGTATTATAGCCTAGATTATTTTACTTCCATTTGCAGGTAGGACAAGGAAATCAGTTATACCCCTCTTTAGCGCAACAAGATCTAACATTTTTTGTTCCACCGTCAGCTCCACCACCATATTCATTGCACGATCCGATCACTCAAATATCACCACCACGGGTATGTTATATTAATATCTTGTTTTTGAATTGTGCAAGAAGTAATCTGAAATGGTATTGCTCAAATTTAGTTCAATAATACGTTCTTTCTCGTATCATTCCAAAAATTATATTTTCCGATTGTGTATTCTACGGTATTTCCGTCAGTCAATATCATAATAGTAATCAGACTAGAAACCAAGTCTGATTATGGCTCTGGCTCAATCATTATCTCTATCTTAGTCGATACGACTTGTTCGGTCAATAGCCTGTCCTAGTCAATGCAACTGACATTTGGCCAGTCCATAAAGAAGATAAGAACAATTTATTAATAACTATAACGTAATTCATCAACCTAATCCTAAAATGCGCCTCCTCAAGGGGATTCTTCAGCACAATCGCCCTTTTTCAATTTTGGTTAGGATCAAATTGTAAATAGTATAATACTAACTAATAATTATCAAGTTGGAAAATACACGAACTTTTTTCAGCATTTATATCTCTTCTGTGGAACCTATTTTATTTAATATCCTTAGTTGTTCATAAAAGGTAATGTCTTTTTTTTTATTTCAAATGAAATCTGTTTTATTAAAAATTGTAATATAATTGTTTTTCCATGATTTTAGATTCAAAATGGAAGAAGATCTGTCCGACATGTACAAAGAGCAAGACCATCAGTTTATGTACAACAGCAGGTGCGCTGCCTACCTTACAGTCACCTTAGAAATAATAACAAGAAACTAAGGGATAATGTTTATATATTAAATTGGGTTAAAAACAAAATAACCAAACAGAGTGGTCAATAGCCGAAGTCCATGAGACAAAAGACAAATCAGGTGGAAACTACCGGCTAAATTGTCGACAATACGGTAAAAAAAACTGCATATTCCTACATCTGAGTATTCCAATATCTTGTCAAATCCGACATAATTTTCGGGTCCAAAAGACAGCTTTTTAAGGAATATATGGATGTAGCGTTGCTCTACATTTAGTAATGAATTCAGCTCAAACTGCTGCTAGGGGCCGTCTTGAGCTTAATGTGAGGTTTGAGCATAACTCAATGTTGAAGACCTCATGATGACATGATGACTTCAAGATAAAGAACAACAACAAAATCGTTGTTGCCTTGTTTGGTTTAATCATGCATTTGTACAGACTTTGTTTCATGTGCATTTACTCTTTATCCTTTAATTGTTTGTTTTAAGCTTACTTTTCTTAAGGTAGGTATATCGACATCCTGTGTAATCTTGTCATATTTTTTGTGGTCCTATTCTGTTTCAGATTGGACTAGTTCCACGGTACATGTTTTTCAAATAGCTGTCCGGATTTATGGCATTTCATTTTTTATCATTGTAACATTCAGATCTATACTCATATGGTAAGGAAATATACAAATTGCAATATAATAATGCAATGGGTTACTGGAGTTACATGCACTATTAAAACAAACTATGGCAAGAGAACGAGTCATATAAAGCAATATCTACCACGAATCTACTAGTACAAGCCGAAAATTTAAAATTCGCACTCACATTCCTTAATCCTAAGAAAATTGGTCAACAATCCATTCTTTTTCTGTCATTTTTGTTTCTTTCATGTCATTGTTTTTTTTTGCCTTTCAATTAAAAATGTTATTGTATTCTAAGCCATTGTTCACTAATCATTTAACTGTTGTTTTTTTTATTCAAAGCTTGTTTGCTATTGATGATATATCGTGTTAGCCAGTTTTGAAATTATTTTTGTTCAAAGTTTCCACGACCATACCTTTGGAGGTAAGGATACAAAGAAAAAATAAGGGACTGCTGCCAGCAGCCAAAAAGTGTTTATTATTCCATTTTATCCTTTTATTTTTTTAAGGGGGTTCGCTACTCAATTTGAAAATAAATAGGATTTCAAATAAACATGATTTTTTGTTAGAAAATTAAAAAAGAAACAATTTAAGTGAAAAAAAATGATAGGTTGATGATCTAGTTTTTGAGATTTAAGTGATTGAAAATTTGGCGGGAAACCGAACTCCTCTGATTTTTCATAGTATTGACATTAACAATGTCTGACCATGAATGAATGTGACAGAATAAATAAAATTCAATGAATTTTTTACAAAATGCTCACAAAGATGTGTAAAATGAAATTATGGAAAAAAATGAGGGGTCAATGGGCAAAAAATTCTAATGCTTTTAGATGGATAAAACCCGAGGATTCCGAAAATCTGACCAAAATCCCAAAACATGAGGAGCAAACCTCCTTAATTGTGTTGTTAGATTGTCTCTAAATTCTAAATTTAAGGGTAAATTAGTTCTTTTTAAACATTTTTTTTATTTGCAGAGTCAAAGTAACAATCGGATAATGGTGGCAGCTATAGACTTCGGAACAACGTTTTCAGGATATGCATTTTCTTTCCGACATGAATATGAATCAGACAAACTGAAGATATCCACAAACCTTTGGCCTCACAATTCTGGTCTCTCAGCGAAAGCTCCATCTGCTGTTCTTATTGGTCCAGATCGACAAGTGGTGGCTTTTGGTTATGAAGCCCAGAAAAAGTATGCTGACTTGATGGAAAACGAAAAAGATGGAGACCATCTTTTCTTTCAAAAGTTTAAAATGATTTTATACACTGCTGAGGTATATATTATCAATGCTTTTATTAAAGTTTGAATCCTGAATAATATTGTCAAATTTGACATTAATTTGTAGATTTTGTCTGAGATGCATTTACTCCACAGAATCTTTTCATTATTTATGTAACCTGTTCACAGATTATAAAACCCGAAAACCATTTTATTATCTCAAACTTACAGTAAATTCAGTTTCTATATATATCAATTTCGACGATCGAATGGAGATATTCCTTAAATTCAAGGAGACTTGTCTCAAATTTAGATATTGCCATGTTTCCAAACAAAATCGGTTTCGTGTCAGCACCGACGTTCAGACTACTGTGTTATTCAATACAGTCCACCAGCCAGCAGAGGCATCAGCCAAGTGAAACGTACATAACAAAATATTGAAATTAAATATGTTAAAACGTCAGATTATGAGGATAATATAGGAATGTACGTTTGGAAGCAAAAGAAACTTCTTAAATTGCAATACTTCAAAGTTGAACAGAAAAGATGATATACATCAGAAAGGCTATGTATTTACAAATTCTGAATAAATAATCATTGTAAAACATATTAGGGCAATGTAAGGGTACCATACAAATTTAAAGCAAATGTTTAACGCATAAGAGAAAAAATTCAAAATTAATAGCGAAGCAGTGATGAAAAAAAATCATAAATCCAGAATACACGGAAATATAAGGACCACATACAGACAGAGAACGTAAATGTCAAAGGCGAAACAAACAGAACGCTATACAAACGCCACAAAAAATAAAGCACTAACAATGTGAACCACTAAAATTGGCGTGTCATCAGGTGATCCTGAAGAGTAAGCATGATGTGCTTCACTAGTGACATCCACAAGTCCGGTTTAACGTCTAATTCGGTATGTGTCAATCCGATAATAAGACAGTGCATTTAATCTTTTAAATATTGTAGAATTTGACGAGCCAGACTATAATCCGTGATGTAAAAGGAAGAGAAATGCCCGCAGTTGATGTATTTGGGTTGGTCATTGGTTACCTCCGAAATCATCTACTACAGCGTCTGTACAACCGAGATAACCAAAATGTTTTACAGGAAAATATGATACACTGGGTACTAACTGTTCCTGCTATCTGGAGTGACAAAGCAAAACAATTCATGAGAAGAGCTGCTGAAAAGGTAAAATAAAATATAAAAAAAGAAAACTCATCGAATTGTTTATTTTTGAGTGCATAAAAGTTACCACTGTACTGCCAATTCACTTGTCTGGTATTTTGTAAGTGTAAATTTTAACATCATTGAATGTGTTGGTTTTTTTGAAGTGACTGAGAATATTTTCCTATGCTCTTTTCATATTAGAAAAAAAATGAAATTTAACGTATCGATATGACATATACAGTTTGAAAGAACGTCCACTCTAAATATCAGCTTTTGTGCTTGTTGAGTCATTAATCTTTTTGAAAGGGCCCCAGGCTTGAAACAAGTAATATTAAAAAGCTTCAAAATGAAACAATACTGATATTTTCAGTTCAGCTAACATGATTGTTTTTGTAGATAGTTTTAAACTTTTCTGTGCTCTATAATAATGTTGGAAATGTGTTTTCACTATTTTTACACCATTCAACATTCATCTACAAATCGTCCTATACATACAAAGACTATATTGATAACCACCAACATATTTTATAGGGCGGAATCAAAAATGAAAATTTGACATTAGCACTGGAACCAGAAGCGGCATCAATATATTGTAAATACGTCCCACAATGCATCAGTGGAGGCCAGAATTCAACAGCTGTAATGGAGAGTGGAACAAAATATCTTATTCTTGATCTAGGAGGTAATAAGACATTTCTGCTTATTATGTTTCTTAAAATAATATATTTTGGAGAATTATAGTTTTTAATAATGGTAATCTTGATGCAGATTCATCACGTTACACATTCTAATGTATATGCATTGTTGCATGCATTTCAATAAAAGAAAATCAGAATTCATACATAAACAGTGTGTCGTATATGGCATCAAATATCTCACTTAATTTTGTCCAGACTCAGTATTGGTAAATATACTTCTGAAATTATTTTTCATGCACCGTAGGTAAACTGTTGCTTTGCAGGCAAACATACCACCGTAAAATTCAGTAATAATATGTTATATTTAAGTAATGCCCGAACACTGAATTCAAAGTCGGTTGAAAACGTTTAAAAAATTGTACTGAGTTTAGTCCGTGGCATCGGTTTAGTTTTACAAACAAATGAGGAAAAAGGGGGAACAAGCAAAACAGAAAACATGTGCTTTAACTTCAAGCATAAAATTACAATTTAAGTAAAAATGACTATAAACAGAGGAAATACATAGGAATTACAAAGACAAGCCATATAGATGCTACCCCTTTGATCTAGGCTTACAACAATCTTTGATACTATTAAGTTTGGAACAATTTTCTAAGCATTAAATAACCTACATCAAACAATATCCTTGACAGTTTATTAAGACCAGATTGACTTTTCAGTTAGAGTAGAATTTTACATAATCTACATATATCATATCTTGGTTTCTTCTTTTATAGTCTTCCAAACGTATTGATTTATCTGCACTGAAGAGACAAATGTTGTCGAAATGTGCATCAGATAATATTTTCACAGTAACTTCGATATTTAGTATTTTGTACTACTGGGTCGATGCCTCTGTTGGTGGACTATTAGCCCCGAGGGTATTCACCAGCCAAGTAGTCAGTACTTCGGTGCCGACCCGAAAGTCGATTCTATTTTGAACCTTGCAATATCTGAAGTTTGGAAATTTTGTTGAACACTAAGGAGTATCTTCTTCATGCAAAGCTCTCCTTAGCTGATTTTTGCTTTACATTTAGATCATATTGGTTACTTTTTCTCTATCAGTGTTTGAATATGTTTGAGTTTATGGTCTTCCAAACGTTTTGATTTTATCTGCACTGAAGAGACATAAGTTGTTGAAGTGCTCATATGCTGAAAAATAATTCACAGTAACTTCGGTATTTAGTATTTATTACCACTGGGTCGATGCCTCAGCTGTTGGACTGTTAGTCCCCGAAGATATTCACCAGCCCAGTAGTCAGTACTTCGGTGCTGGCCCGAAAGCCGATTCTATTAAGACCCTTGATATATCTAAATTTTGGAAAGGAGAAGGATCGATAAGCCCCCTTATTGGCCCCAAATATCCACTTAGAATTACTTTTCTGATCAAGTGATGTTTAAATGAATATTTATATTACTAAATAGTTGCTCTAACACGCATTACATGTTTTTTTATATTATAAGTTCCGCGTTGTACAAATGTGACGCAGCAAAATTGCCTTATGACATCAAACTATGCAAATTTTGTCGAAATCAAAGATTTTTTAGACAATTTTCTTACTTTTAACATTAGGCACATCGGAACAACACAAAAATATTTAAAGGCATGAAAGGTATTTTAATGATACAACTTTCTGCAAAATATTTTCTTGTTGTTCGCATGTGCCCACTTTCGTTTTGAATAAAAACCATACAAAATTTTGAGATTTTTAAGAAAATTATCATGTTTTCTATAAAAAGCCTGATTTCAACATTTGTTTTCTATGTAACTCATAATAATTTAGATGTTTATGAATTTAAATAATTGAAAGGCATCTACAGAAATAATATTTCAGAAAAATATAGGGTTGTATGACATTGTCTTAATTTTGGGCCAGATTCATATCTTATTGACCCTACTCCTTTTGTTGAAAACTAAGGTTTATCTCCCGCATGCAAAGCTTTGATCTTAGCTGATTTTGTTTGACATTTAGATCATATTGTGTAATTGTTCTCTATCAGTTTTTGAACATTTTTGAGTTGATAGTCTTTCAAACGTTTTGATTTTATCATCACTAAAAAGACATAAGTGATCGAAATGCTTATATGCAGAAAACAAATTCACAGTAACTTCGATGTTTAGTATTCTTCATAACTATAAAAATTCTATGCGTATATAACATATTTTTTACTTTATCATTTTCGAGTTTAGACAATAATAACTTATGAAATTATTTTAATCCGAACGTAAAACAATAATATATAAAAGATCTGCACCATATTTGACAACCGCAGGTATCACTGCTACTTTCTTGTTGTTGTTTGTGCCTGATAAGGTAGTGGGAAGGTATACATTTACTTACCTTTTAACAAAATGATAGGTTTAAACAAAAGCTTTTGTTGTATTTCTTTTAACATGCGTTCAAAAAAATAATTTAGGGGCTTTATTTCAACAAAATAACACCAAAACATTGACAGGAAAAATATATGTTATTACTTTATCAATAACACCCACGAAGGGAAATACATCTTTCCGTACTTTTTTTTAGAATTAAGAAATAATTCACGGGAGCGGGAATATATGGCGAGTTTTCCACAGGTTGGTCCTTTATGGCAAATATATTTTACCCAGAGCGTATTCGAGGGGTAAATTATAGGCATAAAGGGCAAACCTTTGGTAAAATCAATATATATTCACGCTCCCGTGAATTATTTCGATTCTAATATGACACTTACAGGGTACAGAAAAGATGAATTCGTCTTTGTATTCATAGGTGAAACTGCCAGTTGACCCCGTAAAGTATGACGTTTTGTTCTATGACGCTGCAAAAAATGTCAAACTGTCTATGACGTTATCAAAAGTACCGTCGATTGACATGACAATACCCACGAATATATGCGGATTTTACCGAGGTTATGGACACAAGGCGATTAAAGGACGTCATATTAGAATCGAATTCTTAAATTCCGGAAAACAGTTATAAAAGATCTATATAGCAAAATACTGTCACGAAAAAACAATACAATTCACATGTACATTGTATCAAAAATCAAAGTTCTTATAATAGCTTATGGAAATCTGAGTATATGATTTTGTTTTAGGAGGTACCGTGGATGTTACTGTTCACGAAATACAGAAGGACGGTACTCTACAGGAAGTGCATCATGCGAGCGGTGGTTTTTGGGGTGGAACTACAGTAGATGACGAGTTCTGGTCTTTGATGGCAAGGGTCTTTGGTATTGATGTTATGACAGAAGCTAACAAAAAGTATCCTAACGAAATATTAGAACTGTTTTTAGATTTTGAAATGAAAAAGAGAACATTTGAACCAGGTCAGAGCACAAGCGTAAGTTTGAAGTGTCCGGCATGTCTTTATGAGATATACAGAGAGAGACATGAGATATCTATTCAAGAAAATTTAGAAAAATCGCCATTGAAAAGCGAAGTTGAATTTAAAAGAGACAAGATTTTCATATTTGCCACAACGTTCAATTCGATGTTCAAAAATTCAGTGGCACTTATCGTACAACACGTGAACCAGCTTTTGCACAGTGGACCTGTGTCTGGCGTCTCAACAATTTTGTTAGTTGGTGGTTACGCCGATTCATACGTTATAAAAGACGCCATAATCTCCAATTTTCCACATTTGAGAATCATAAACCCAGATGACTGTTCTCTTGCAGTTTTAAAAGGTGCCGTTTTATTTGGACACAATCCAAATACAATCACATCACGAATATGCAAATTTACGTACGGAATAGTGATGAATAAGAATTTTGTCGAAGGAATGCATCCCGAGTGTAAACGACGGGTAATCAACGGGATTAATGTTTGTGATGATTTATTTGACATTCATTTGCGGAAGGGTGAGAAAATTGAAATAGGAAAACCAAGGCCTGAAAAATTGTACTATGCACCTTATGCCGGTGCTGAGAGTGCACTTCTTGAAGTGTATGCATCAACATCTGAAAACCCAGTTTTTGTAACGGACGAATCATGTTCACTATTAGGAACACTTGTAGTGAATTTGACATCGAGGGATACAAGGAAAGAGCAGATAGTAAATGTTAGTTTTCATTACTGTGGAACGGAACTGGAAGTAACAGCAAGGGAACAAAATACCGGAAATGTTATGAAGGCGAAATTTGATT
Source organism: Modiolus philippinarum (assembly GCA_002080025.1). Lineage (NCBI taxonomy): Eukaryota > Metazoa > Mollusca > Bivalvia > Mytilida > Modiolidae > Modiolus > Modiolus philippinarum. Next base: position 74,429 of record MJUU01000965.1, read on the forward strand.
TCCTGGGATAAAAGGATTTGATAGGGGTACTTGTAGAAAAGTGCCTTTATTTTTATATCAAGCTCAACATTGCTTATAATATGGCTCTGTTAAATCAATAGAAAATCATAGCCAAAATACCAACTTTATATATTTCATCAAGGTAAAAGAAAAATATATTTTAGGTCAGTTTGATGTGCTGGTATTATTTAACATGTAGTATTTTATCGCGTTTGAAACAAACAAACATTAATTACACTGTATGTTCAAATTTCAACGTATATTCATAAAAGATCAAATTACTGTAGCGCTGGATATCTGCTATAATTTTAATATGATCTCATTTCCATCAAGATATCTGAGATGTTAATGCTGGGACAAGAATAAAATGTGCTTTACAAATGTGTTAGTTTTTTAGACTTTGATTTTCATCATTTTGTTGAATAAATAACACTATGATGTCGTTATTAAGGGGTATGGTAGGTGGCGACATCTGATGGAATTGCAGTCAAGGAGTTATCAATAAGCACATGCTAGGTTGATGGCAATGAGAATAGAGGCTACATTAAACTATAATTGCATTTGATGAACAAGATAACACTTACAAGGAGTATTATATAAAATATTATCTAGTTACGAACGTTAGCTTTGACACCTCTATGAATCTATGAAAGATATGTGTTACCCATCAGACTCATTTAACATAAAGACAGCAAAAGCCTTTTTAATAAAAGTAATGTGTTTTTTCTTCTTTCCTACGCTCAGAGTTAAATGGTTACTTTTCAGTTTGCATAAATTATCACTTGTTGGGATTTTTTGTAGGTAATTCACCGTTAGAAAATCCTTTTCGGACACAAGTTTCATTAATATGCGTTCGGTCAGAAAACGGACATTCTTGATTTGGCTAAAATACGAATATGTAGTTCATTGGCTTTTATCATTTTATGGATTCAAAAAGTGTCACACCAACAAAGTGTCACACCAACAAAGTGTCACACCAACAAAGTGTCACACCAACAAAGCTAAAATTGCACAAGTGAATTATTGTTAAATCGGTTGTTATCTATATTGTTTAAACATGAGAATATTCCTTCAATAAGCCTAACCATGGTAGTTAATTTACATAAATCAGCAAAACGAATGTCGAAGCAAAAAGGCAGATAAGGGGACAGTTCTAAAATCAAAAATCCAAAAACACGGCAAACACGTATCGGAACATTGTGACAAAGACACCCCCTCCCCCAAAAAATAAATAAAAACACACACACACAAAACTAAAGCACTAGATTTGTGAACCCAGCAAAGAACTACTTTTGTCTTCAGGTGCTACGCAAGGAACTAAAGGCCTAGATTTTTGTCTTCAGGTGCTACGCAAGGAACTAAAGCCCTAGATTTTTTGTCTTCAGGTGCTACGCAAGGAACTAAAGCCCTAGATTTTTGTCTTCAGGTGCTACGCAAGGAATTAAAGCCCTAGATTTTTGTCTTCAGGTGCTACGCAAGGATAAACATTATCTGTTCAAGGCATGCATTAGTCAGATTGCCATATAGAATAAGTGTTGAATGATCTGTCGGAAAGGCGATTGGTAAATGTCATTTTCTTACTCTTAGACAGAACCAATTGAAATCCATGGTACATGTTCCTTCTCTAACCCTTGAACAATACAAATTTAAAATTTTGATCAGCTGTCAATCCTTTCAGTATTCAGACAAGCACAAGGCAATATTGATGCCAAAAACAACACTAACAAATACAGAAGTAAAATTTGAGTCCGAAATACAATAAAAAAAAGTCTATTCTCATTTACGAATTCATACTTGCCAACTTTTGGCGGGTGTGACCCGCAAAATTAACCCCTCGCCCGCCATGGATAATAATCCGCCGATGACTTGCCATAAAACAAGTAATACAGTTATTAAAATTAACAGCAAACAGTGCTTTTTATTTTCCTTTATCATTTCAGACAATTTCGAAAGTAAAAATTTAACAGAATAGAAAACACCAAATGGTCCAAGATCAGTAAACAACTGATTTATTTCACAAGAGCATTGAACAAACAGCTGAAAATGCCCAAAACACATTAACAGAAAAATTCTTGCCCTCCTCATGTATGGTAATTAATGATACAATAGAAAAAAGAAGGGAAAAGGGGAATGTGTCAAAGAGACAACGACCCAAAGGGAGTAATAACAACTCAAAGCCATCATAAGATCTTCAATGAACGGTGAGGAAACCACATATCCCACGGCAGGTCTGAGTCGGCCCCTAAATAAAGAGTAATCAAGTTCAGCGAAATAAACGTCATCCTAAACTCCTATAGACATAAGTAAACTAACTAGAAAACAGACAAGACACCGTAGGCTTAATAGATTTCCTGACTTAGGACAGGCGCAAACCTGCTGCGGTGGAGTTAACCTAGTTTTATTTTGCCCAAACGTTCCCCTTTAGCCAATGTGATAAATCAAAAACAATAATATAAATAGTAACAACAGTAAAATTCATTTCGCAACAGGACTGAGTGAATTGTGAAAAATGAAACTGAAAGAACTAAATGTACTAGCAATTAACTGACATGCCAGCTCCAGACCAATTAACAACTGACAAATAAAATTATGTACCCTCAAGTATACAACTTCCACCAAGATCCCTTCCCGTGAGGAGTTTAGCATAATGATTTCATGCATATACCGGAGTACATAACTTGTGTCCATGCAATACTGATTTTAGAAATTTAGAATGTGTTTAGTTAAGATGCAAAGACCCTATCAAAAATCAATGTTAATACTAAAGAAGGCCATACGTAATACCGTAATTATAACCTTTATGAATTAGACGATTTAAAGGTTTTATAAGTTTGTTAGGCGAGTTAAGATGTAAAACTAAGTGATGTGAAATACCAGCCTTGATTAGATGCTTACAGGTTGCATTGTATTTATGAACTAAGCCTTTATATCGATGATAAAATTTAGTAGAGCTGCTTCAATAAATCTGGGACTTTTGAATCGTGTTCCCTCTGGTAACAGATATATTTTTATATGTAAAAAAAATCAATACATCAATACATTGAGAGGGAATCACTAATTTATTAACAATTTTGAGCTAAGGGTGATTTATGTTTAATCGATTTGTAGCGCTTTAGGTTATTATTATTTTTTTTTTTTTTGTCAATTGAAATTTAGTTAAAAATTGTCATTTAGGAAAAATTATAAATGCACTTCAATTTCATATATAGCTTGTTTTTATGTGGTATGTACATTTTGTATTTATTCCAATAGATTTAGTAATCCAGTTTTCCTTCTCACTGGTATCCGAGGCGATTGTTTCCGCCTTCAATTACACAAGAGTTCCTATCTCGATAGTCCCGTATTGTATTCTTGAAAATGTGCGTGATGGTTTTGCAAAATAGAAATATAATTATGATGTATTCTCAAATCACTGTTTGTGCTCAGCCTCTTGAAATGTATATTTCGTTAACGTATCTCCATATGCTTCTCAGATCCACATGAACATCGGCGATTTCTTATTTACACTACTCAAAGGAAACTGCTCTGAAATCATGAAATGACGGAGAGTTCTTGATAAACAGTAGCATACTGTTTTTTGCACTTCCAAATTTGTCTTTTCAACTATCTCTTGTGTCTAAATGTTTTAGTGAACTCATGGGGGTAAAAAGAGCTCGCTATTGAAATGGGAAGTAAACATTTTCTTGTCAGATAACCAATTGAAATAAATTAACATACTAAATCTGAAAGTTGGAAAAAGGCATAAAAAATAGGCAATAATTCCTCGAAGTACAAGCTTACCAATTCAAACAATAAATAATAAGTAAATGATCTCCAAAACCACAATATATCTGCAAATTAGAAGGATATTTAAATTGAACACCTACATGACGTTATGTTATGACTTAAAAATATTATTTGCAATGTCACTTATTAAGTAAACATCGGAAGCTAATTTGTACACGTTCAATATAGAGGGAGTTCGATCTACAACTATAGTTTTGTCAATTTTGGTCCACATAAGGGAAATCCGGATCAGAATAGGGATTGACCAATGAAACCCATCGAAACGTCACACTTTAACTATAGTTCGACAAGAGTCGAGTGGACTGTTACTCTTGTTTGACAAGACATGCGCAGTTAACCACAACATTGCGTAATCTCCCGATACTATAGTAAGTTCGGTCTTGCTATTGTTGAACAATAGTCACTATTGTTGTGGATCGAACTGCCTCATAATTTATATTTATTTGA
>MJUU01000965.1:109976-127431 GCA_002080025.1 Modiolus philippinarum
TATCTTTGACATTTATCATATATCAGAAGAGACACTTCCAGCTAGACATTCGTTTTTAGGTTATCCTACCGAAGTTCATATATATATTTTCTATCTTTACTGTCAATTTTTTTTATTTACAAAGCACAGTGTAGTCAAATATATAACCATGAAAAAGAAGGAAACGGGGTGAATGTCAAGGAGAAAACATCACATCTCCATGTTAAAACGACCTAAAGCATATCATTACATGTTCTCCTGTGTTCACTACAGTAAGTAAGTAAGTAAGTAAGTAAATTTTATTGATATAAAGACCAAACAATGATCCATCATCAATTAACATATATACATAACAAAGAAACAAGAATGTACATAGATATATTATCAAATATGTTGTCACAGCTGAGGAAGATCAACAGAGTTGTCTTTCTTTGGTCATAAAACATTGACAAATAGAGTTATCTATCTTTAGTTGCTATATAAATAAATCAAATATTAGGATTACTGTTTCAAGCTCTGATTCAATTTATACATATTACTAACACCTGCTATAATAGTTTTACAAATATCTAAGTCATGGCTTGTCAATAAAAATGTAAATTTATTTTCAATAGACATATCAATAAAAGAAGGCATGATTTCAGAAACATTATTGAATAAAGTCTGACGTTCAGATTTCAACTTATCACATAACATCATAAAATGAAATTCATCCTCAACACCTTTGTGACATAACTGACAAGTTCTTTGTTCAACTGGCAAATTTATGTAGCGACCTCTTTCAATATTCAAATTACCATTACTTATACGAATTCTGATAAAGTCAGATAAGTCATGTTTATCAACATCTGAGTACAAATATATATTGCCCCCTTTTAAAATCGTTTTTAAATTTACGATATGTTCTCAGCTTATTCCCACCAATAGATCTATCATCATTAAATAAAATTTTATGCCAGTAATTGCAATATCTGTCTTGAAGCTTACAAAAGATAGCCTTGAGAGTTCTGTTCCCTGATTATCCCAAATATGTCCAAAATTAATAACTTTTAATAATGTTTTAAGTTTATTACATAAACTATCTTTAATCAATAAATTATCCTTATAGGCATGGGCTATCAGATTTGTTTCATCAGCCTTTAAAATATGAAACCAATACTCTACGCTACCTTTAAGTGCATTTAAAGACAATGGGAATAACCCCAAATCACCCAAGACTGCCATATTAGAAGCAGATTTATGTACTCCAAGTACATATTTAGCAAATTTAATTTGAATTCTTTTAGGAATGAACTTTTCATAATTTGACTCAAATTCAATATAATTTTTATCTTTCAGTAATTGAGGCAAAGCCCATACTTCACTACATATAATAAAATAGGCTTTACACATGTTTCAAATAGTTGCATATGTAATAAAACATTTACTCTGTTCGAAAGAATCATTTTTCTTATACAAAATAAAGCCTTGTTTGCTTTCTTAGATAACTAAATAATGGCCTCTGAAAAGGTACCAGAGGGTTTGAGTATTATATTGAGTACTATCTCGTTCCCACGCCATAGTAATCGAGGCCACGACATACTAAGTCGTGGCCACGACATAGCTATGTAGTGGCCACGAGATACTATCTCGTTCCAACGACATACGAAGTCGTGACCACGAGATAGCTATGTCGTTCCCACGAGATACTACCTCGTTCCCAAGACTTACTAAGTCGTGGACACAAGATAGTTAACTCGTTCCCACGAGATACTAAGTCGTGGCCACGAGATAGCTCTGAATATGAGCAAAGCTCGTTGTTGAAAGTCTCATGGTGTATAAGTATCTCGTGGCCATGAATTAGTATATCGTGGGAACGAGTTAGTATCTCGTGGCCACGACTTAGTTTGTCGTAGGAACGAGATAGTATCTCGTGTCCACGACATAGCCATCTCGTGGACACGACTTAGTAAGTCATGGGAACGAAGATAGTAACTCGTGGTCACGACATAGCTATCTCGTGGCCACAACTTAGTATGTCGTGGGAACGAGTTAGTATCTCGTGGCCACGACAAAGCTATCTCGTGGCCACGACTTAGAATGTCGTGGCCACAAGATAGAAAAAAATCACATGTCCCCTCCATGCTTCCGTAGACCTTCAACATCGAGCTTTGCTCATATTCAAAACTCTCTCGTGGCCACGACTTAGTAAGTCGTTGGAACGAGGAAGTATCTCGTTGCCACGACATTGTATATCATTGGAATGAGTTAGTATCTCGTCAGTCGTGGCCACGAAATAGCTATCTCGTTGCCACGGCTAAGTAAGTCGTGGAAACGAGATAGTATCTCGTGGGAACGAGTTAGCTATCTCGTGGCCACGACTTAGTAAGTCGTTGGAACGAGGTAGTTTCTCGTGGGAACGACACAACTATCTCGTGGCCACGACTTTGTATGTCGTGGGAACGAGAGAGTATCTCGTGGCCAAGACATAGCTATGACGTGGCTACGACCTAGTTTGTCGTGGGAACGAGATAGTATCTCTTATATAAGAAAAAAAAATCGCATGTGCCCTCCGTGTTCCGTACCTCCATGCTTCCGTAAATGACAAATAATTTGCACGTGTAACGTGTAACATTTTCATTTAACTGACAAGCAGAAATTAATTCTATTATCGGTGTTTACAGCTGTAATTACAATTCAAGCGAGCTTTCTGAAAAGATACCCAGGTTTGACACAAGCGTGGAACCATGTACTTGTCATTGCTATTGGTTGTTGTGTACATTCGCTTATAATGCATCTGCAACACTTATCGTTGTTTATAGTTTCTACTTTATGTACGGAAAAATGTATTGTTAGACATACATTCCTTGTAATGAAACCTATAATTCTCTAATTAAGAAATAGATTATTGCAAGCGAGCTCTATGCGAATTAGAACATGGGCAGACCTTATATTTGTCAATATTTTATACCGAGCGATAGCGATATGCTCTATGCGAATTAGAACATGGTATATATATAACGGTCTATGGTAGGAACCCAACGGGGTTAGAATTAGAGAAATGAATATCGAGATTGCCTTCCCACCGAGGGATTTGGCTGCTCTTCGAATGCACAGATATTACAGACAAATTACACTGCCCACGCCATCTCTGTGGGAGACCCAAGGGATGTAAAATAGAGTGAGAATATATATATATATAAAAGAACCTTTTGCCAAACTATATGGAAAGGCGTACCAACAATTACAAATGATAAAACAGTTTTTGATGATTTAGAGTTAGCTTATTGATTTTCCTTTCTTGATAATGACCTAGTTACTAGGTGACAGAAAATGAAAAAAATGGGACAATGGAATGTATTGAAACAAAACGCATGCTAGAAATATTACGGAGGTAGTTAAAATTTAAACAGACACCAGTATGAGTTGTTTGTTATATATTCCCATTCTTTGTTCAGTTGTTAGTAGAATGACACTTAATTATTCAAAGTAAAACATTAAAAATTGGCTAAATCGGCTTACGATCTGATTTTCACGACTGATATTTCAGAATGTTTGTAACAGTTTCATTTATTCTTTGTAATTTAGTGCATTAGTGTTGTTAGTAATATTAATTACATTTTGCATTGTCAAGTTATAAATGTTTTCAATTAGCATGTTTGTTCAAATTATTCTGTCATGCATTAAATACTAAGTCGAATGACGTCCATATATATAATGACATAGATGTTGCTATGTTGCTTACTATAAAGAAGTTATTACAATTTGATAGGTAGTTACTGCCCTGCGGGTCTTTGATAGAGACAGAATCTGTGACAAAAATTGAATCTATGATAAAATGGATTTGTGGTTTCTTACATTACGAATTATTTTGACTCAGTTCATCTTTGTCTGTAAGTATGCCAGGGTAGACAAATATGCCAGGATAAACATGGCAATTGTGTTTTTTCGTTTATCTATTTTTTCAAGTATTTTTCAATATTTTCATTACAGGGCTGTCATGACTATGCTATCAAAAGTATTCACCCACCAAGGATATATCAAAAATGAAAGGGTCTGTAATAAATGCACAGATCGAGACAAAGTCTCTACAAATATATGGAAAAAAAAACAAGTAACGGATCAAAGCTTTTATTGTTGTTCTTCATCTAGAAGTAAGTGAAAATCAAACCGTCTGTTAAAAAAAAAGAAAATGAAGACACACATACATATGTACAGAGGAACATAACGGACCCCCAAAAACATGGATGAGATCAGGTACACCGGTAGAGTAAGCATTTCCTGCTTCATATATTTTAAGACACCCGCCTTGTTGAACATGTCAACTCCGGTTGAAAAGTAAAATCCGGTAGAAAAAGAAACTATAGCTGTAAGAGAATGATCTGTTATCATCTGGGAAACGTTCTTAAGGGAGAAACATCTGTGATTCAAAACTTTTCAAGAGGAATGGTAGTATTAAGTGTGTTGAAGTCAAAAATTCTAATGCATTTACAGTGTGATAATGAAAAGATGTGAAGCAGATCTTTAGAATTTTTAATATCCAAATTTCATGTACACTACTTTTAGAAAAGTTAGTATCAAAATATTTTTAAAGCCCCCCCTTTTTAAACGGCTGTTGAGATTAGATTAAACTTATTTTATTGTTAAATATGTTTAAATTCAAATTAATTTTTTTGTTGGTTAATGTATTTGAGAAAAATCTCGGCCGAAGGTAGTTGAGCTCTAACGAGAAAGTCTTTCAGGTTCTTGGGACGACGAAAAGATACAAGCTGGGGTTCAGGGAAGAGGGCTTTCATTTTAGTTGACGCATGGAGAATAGGCATACATTCGCGGGATATATCAAGACAGGTGTGGTAACTTGGGATGGAAGGTAGTCACCCACGGGATACGAGAATTTTTCTTCTTCTTGCCCCGATACAGTAATAATTGAGTTCGATCGATTGATGACACTTTTTGGATTGTTTTTTCAACATCTTTTCCTTTATTTCCCCTGTTAACAAGATGTTGTTTAAGTTCTTTGCTCCTTTGTTTAAATGTTTGCTCTTTTGAGCAGATACGTCGTATTCGAGTTGACAGACCATACGGTACCGCATTTATACATTGTCGTGGGTGACAACTACTAGGGAGCAGATAAGCGTGTGCATTTGTTGGTTTTGAATGCAGGTCAAAATCAATTTGACCATCGACAAGTGTAGATGTTGTATCGAGGAATGTATTCGTAGTTTCTGAGATGGTTACCGTGAATTTGATGGACGGGTGATAGTTATTAATAAATCCAATGAATTCATCAAGTGTAGATCTTGTATCTGTCCATTTCATTTCAATATCATCAATAAAGCGCAGCCAGCTGTATGGTTTATATGGTGCATCCTGTAACATGCGCTGTTCTAAATCCCCCATGAAAATATTGGCGTATGATGGTACTACCCTTGTACCCATAGCAGTCCCATTAACTTGAAGAAAATTCTTGTTATGGAAAACGAAGTTGTTACGTGTAAGAACTAAACTCAAAAGCTTGACTAGAGATTCAGTGGAGGGTGGTTTTATAGTTCTACTATCCCACACTTTACGACAGGCCTCGATTCCTTCATCATGTGGTATGTTGGTGTATAAAGAAGTCACGTCTAAAGTTACCAAAATTGTGTTGAGCGGAAGGTCTACAGAGGGTGTTTTATTAATGTAATAAGTCGTGTCTTTTACAAAAGAAGGTAAGTTCTCGACAAAAGGTTGTAGATGAAAATCTAGAAACTGGGAAATTTTCTCTGTGGGATGCCCAATACAGTTAACTATTGGTCGCCCGGGAAGTCCTTCTTTGTGTATTTTTGGGAGGAGATAAAATAAACCAGCTCTGGGATTTTCAGGAAGAAGACCTTCAAAAGTTTCCTGATCTAGTTCTTCGTTTCTGGACATTGATTTGAGTACTGTTACAATTTCATCGCTGTATTTCTTTGTTGGATCAGTTTTCAATTTTTTATAAAAAGCGGATTTTGAGAGCTGCCTGTTGGCTTCGGCAATGTAGTCATCGGTGTTCATGACGACTACAGTAGAACTCTTGTCTGCCTTTTTGATAACAATATCCTCTCTCTTTTTCTAAATTACGGAGTGCTTGTCTTTCGCATTTCGTGATGTTGGAAATGGGGCGACTTTCTTTAGGTAGTTGTAGTTCTACTTTTTCTTGGACTGTTTCAATATAAGACTCCAAGGCTCTAGATTTACTGCACTTGGGCGTCCAAGTACTTGTCTTTTTGAATTTGTCGTAAAAATCAGGCTCCGAGTCAGAATCTGAATGCTCAGATATACAAGTACCTTCTTCCTCCCGCTTTCTTTTAAAATATTCTTTTAACCGTAAACGTCTGAAAAAAGCATGCATGTCATCTTTGAATTGTTTTACATTTAGATGGCTTGGAGTTGGACAGAAACCTAGCCCTTTTGATAAAACAGATTCTTCAGCCTCAGAGAGAGGATTGGCAGACAAGTTTAAAACCGTAGACTTATTATCATTTTCAACCTGTGGACTTTTCTGAAACCGTCTATTTTTCTTTTTTGAATGTTGTTTTAAGGGTTCGTTTAACTCTAATGACGGAAAAATATTTTCGATGTTATCTCTTGAAAACTTGCGTTGTTGTTTATTTAGCAATTGTGTTTCATGCTTTTTGACAAAATGGGATAATTTATCCATATAAGTTGAATATTCAGACGGCAAGCAGGAATTCTTGAGGAGATCCTTCTTCCTGGAAATTGAATTTGTGAGACCTTTAATTTGCCTTAAACAATGATCTTTTAAAAGTTGTAAAAATTTTTTGGAGCAAATATCAAGAGCCGTTTTCCACTGAGATTTAAAAAACTGAGAGGTATGCCCGATGCTGTGGGTCTTTTTAATCTGCAGACCTTTTGGTATGACATTGTTAGCATTGTTATGCATATATACCCGCGTTAAAAAAATTAAGAAAACATTGCAGTAAATGTTATGTACAAACACCAGCAAATATTTTTTTCACATCACTATAATTGAGGTCACGCCTTCAGTCTCCGAAATGTAGTTTACCTATTTAATTAAGTTTCGTAGTGTAGTTTTTTGTAAATAGTTTATTGTTTTATTATATATTTTGTTGTTTTGAGAAAGACTCGGATACAGTTGAAATATAAACAGTATTTATACTAAGTTCAATATAATAAGAGAATAATAGGAAAATGTACGAATAATTTAGAGAGTAAAGGAGGGAAAGAGTGTTTGTGATCAATTTATGTGAAACGATTAGATTTCCTATGAAAAATGCATTTTCTTCAAAGGAGAGTAATCCGCTGCCAAAAGTAAAATTTCGATATCAATTTCAGTTAAACTTATTTTCCTAAATAATTCAGCGCGTTGATCTATGTAGAGTTGGCATTCAAGTAGAAAATGAATGGCATCTTCGAGTACATGCCCACATTGACAACTCGGATCATTAACAAGATTAACTCTGAAAAGATCCGCATTGAGGTTACTTGACCTGTGGCGTATTCGGATATGAAGTACATTTAAAAATCTATCGCCGGAGAAATAGTTTCTAGGAGGTTTTATCAAATTTTGTTCATTAATCAAACTTTTTTTTTAAGGTTTCGATGGTTGGCAAGTTTCTAATTTGTTCACCTAAATTATTCCAACTCTGAATAGCGGATGAAAAAAACAATTTGCATAGAGTTGTAACCTTGTTCTTATATATCTAAATTTATTTTGTATTCTAAGACTTCTATTAATTTCACGTTCAAACGGATTTAAGCAGTCACTTAAATCATTGGACAATTTTCAATTTAAATATTATAAAACAAATTTAGTTTTCGTCTTTCTCTGCGAGATTGTAAAGCTTCCGCTGCCTGTTTCAAAATATAGAGATTCAATACTAGCAAACTTTGGTAAACCGGCTTCATTTTGTAATTTTTCAAGTTTATTAATTTCTTCCACCATACCTGTTGAGGTGGAGTTAACAGGTTGAAATCAGATGAGACAATCCCGATTATAAGTTGACAGTTTCCCTACAAATGAAATTGCCTTACAACATTTTCAATCAAATTTATAATAACCAGACATTTTTTTATAATTAAAATGAATCAAAAACTGGTTAAATTTATTTGAATATTATTTTGTCGGAATTAAGGTTAAAGGCCCCTTTTTCAGTCCAATGTTAAACCTATGGAAAATTTATGTAAAACCCCCAGCCATAACGGCTGAATATATGAAGATACTCTAATCTTCATATATTTCTATTTCACGTGGTTTAATAGCATAATTTAAAGCAATGTCACTGGTACATCACAACAGTTTTTGAAAATAAAGGTGTTGAGACATCTAAATTTTAAAACCACAAGTGTAATGGAGATCAATGAAGATCAGTAATAATAACATTTGAAAATATAGTTTCCACAACAAGAACTAGTTTATTATGAAATTTCTCACATCGAGGCTTGCCGAGCTTTTAAACATTTGAAAATTTATGTAACGAGATGTGAGAAATTTCATAATTAACGTGTTAAAATTGTGGAAACTGTTTCTCTAATGACTGGAGGAAAAACAACGAGGATTGTATTCCGAATAAATTTGGCGGGAAATATCACGAAAATTGTTCTCCTCTCTAGAGAGGAGAACAAATGTTTCTACACCGTTCAGGAAACGTGAAAACCTGATAGAAATTAGAGAAATTATCTTTCATAAGTGCTGTACACATTTTTGACGTATACATACTACATATGTATAAACATAAATTACTAAAAGAAAAATCTAATAAATTACTAAATAACTGAGCTCCTGTGAATTTCAGTTTCATTTGACAACTTATGTCTCATATGTACATATAAAATAAACAATTGGAGGATCATTAAATATATACGTAAGAACTGATAGAGAACCACCTGATCTGGTCTTTGAAAAAGGGGTCAAGAATATTTCTTGCTATATTCTGCCACTTTATGACTAAACTCAGCACGAGATTACCATCACCGGAAGAAAGGGGAGATTCAGCCCGCGAAAAACCAGTTTGAACCGCCAAAGAAAATTGTTTTTGAAAATTACTCTCGACATTCATAAAAGGCATCTATCAATTGCATGCACAGTGTATTAGTTTACTGAATTCCGAAATTATTGCCATTTGTGCACCTGATTGAATCATTTGGGCATATGAATGACTCAAAATTGTTTAGATAATTTAAGTGGTTCTTGTAATCCGTTTTCCTTACCTTAAGTATTTTTGTCACCATATCGAAGCAAATTTAACTAGTCTGCACTTGAATGATGTGGGGAAAATTCTTTGAGAAGATATCTTATTTTGTCGTTATACAGGACGTAAATGCGGAACATATTTCATCCCTTAGAAGCAAATTCAAATAGGAATGTAGTATAGGAATGTCCTTTTACAATAATTACTAAGTTTGTTTGGATCCGATTTAAAAAAGTCATCATCGCGGAATGAAACATAGTTTAACATTGGACTTAAGAAGAAAAACATCATTTTTATCAGATGATCTGTTAAAATGGTACGTAGTATAGTAAAAACAAAAAAAAACAAAAAAACAAAAAAACAAAAAACAAAAAAAAAAGCAAAAAAAAAAAAACCAAAGAGCGCTCTAGTATTGGAGACCGACCATTTAACCTGAAAGNGGGGGGGGGGGGGTATGGTTTTCTTTTCTGGACAGAATTTTTTTTTTGCGCTTCGCGCGAAAATTTTTATTTAAATTTTTTTTCACGTGTATCAACAAGATATCTATATTTTTTTCAAAATTAACATTATTTTTTATGGCAGAAAGCCTCCTTCAGAAATTTTTTTTAGGGAATTGTATTGGCTCCATTTGCTTAAACTTACCATATATCTTTATAGGGATTTAGTCCCATGTACATTTACTCCATATACCTTTATTTGTTCATTGCCAAAAAAAAAATAATAATGTCGAAGAATCCTTTGTTTTTTGCAGTCACAGATGCGACATGGTACACTGTATTAAGGGTTTGGAGTGGATCAGGCATAAGCATGTTCGCACTATGGAATTTTACCGGTACTCATTGTAATAAACCTAACGTTTTGTACAGGAATAAATACATTGACAATATTACTGCTGACTGCATTAATTGGGACGTAAGTATACGTAAGATTAACCTTGAAAATTGTAATTGTAAAAAATGTGTAACTCGATGGCTTTCAACTAATTCCTGAAAGTACCATGTATGACACCTACACCGATTCAAAGATCATGTTACAATCCCGACTGAATTCCCTTTGTGTTGCTTTTTATTTATTTGTGACGCTGTGTGAATATGTGCTACAACAAGCTTCTTTTCATACAGATATATTTCAAATATCTGCCGCCGTGCGCGGTCCCTGCTTATGAATAGGCTCGTAGCATCCTCTGAGCTTGGAGTATGAGTCTTCCTAACAGAGGCCCGGCACCTGGATCGGTTTTCAGGGGCTCTGGCTACAGAGCCTCCGGGCGCGTCCCCAGTTGGTGGATAGGGGAATGCCCTGTCTATGCGGGGTAGTCAGGTCATAATACGGAAAGCCTGACCGCCAACCATTGTAGCCAAACTGTATGGAGAAATGCCACGCTCCATGCAGTATAAAGACCCCTTCTATATTTCTCTAAAGAGAGCAGACGCACTGGGTGTCGTATGGAAGGCTAAATTTCCTGCCCCTACCCATTTCTCCCCTTTTCCAGTGGCAATCAAAAGTCGTTACCCCGATTGTCCCTTCCACCTTTATTTCTTTCTTCTTTTACTTACATTTTTTGAATTGATTAACTTGTTCTTGTCCTGATATAGCTGCAATATTGCTCACTGGACATAAAAAAAAATACAGGTTGTATAATGGTAACGAGCGGTCGTTTTCGTCGTCGTTGTCGTCTATAGACACTTTTATTTTTTTGGTCAATAACTTAAGTTTCGATTGGTTCATACTTATGAAATTTTAACAAACTGTTCCTTGGCACAATAGGAAAGCTGGGGTAGATTTTGAATTTTTTGGCCCCTCCGGTTTTTTTAAAGGGACGAAAAAGTTCCAAATTTGGGGGTTTTACAGAATCATTTAGCTGTAGAATTTTTATTATTTAGTGTTAGTAGTTTTTTGAGAAGCAACGAAAAAATGGTGATGAACTTTCATAAACTCATTTTCCCATAGGGTTACTATAGGACGACCACACTCCCTTATGGACCTTCCTTTGAAAAATGTTTTATGTCTAGGTATATGGGGTTAATGTGCTACCAAGTTTGAACCTTCTAGATCTTATGGTCTTTGAGATCTTCTTCGACCTGAATAAAGATAGATGGAAGAAAAATAATAAGAAACAAAACAAAAACAAGTAGTCTCCAAAACTCGTTGGGGGGACTTAATAAAGATAACAAACACAGCAAAAACAACAATCATCAAACTTCAATGGAGTTAACATATGTGTTATGGTCTCATGTTCATTTACTTCATAAAAGATATTGCAGTTGGAGTTAACATATGTGTTATGGTCTCATGTTCATTTACTCCATAAAAGATATTGCGGTTGGAGTTAACATATGTGTTATGGTCTCATGTTCATTTACTCCATAAAAAATATTGCAGTTGGAGTTAACATATGTGTTATGGTCTCATGTTCATTTACTCCATAAAAAATATTGCAGTTGGAGTTAACATATGTTATGGTCTCATGTTCATTTACTCCATAAAAGATATTGCAGTTGGAGTTAACATGTGTGTTATGGTCTCATGTTCATTTACTCCATAAAAATATTGCAGTTGGAGTTAACATATGTGTTATGGTCTCATGTTCATTTACCCCATAAAAGATATTGCAGTTGGAGTTAACATATGTGTTATGGTCTCATGTTCATTTACTCCATAAAAAATATTGCAGTTGGAGTTAACATGTTATGGTCTCATGTTCATTTACTCCATAAAAGATATTGCAGTTGAAGTTTACATATGTGTTATGGTCTCATGTTCATTTACTCCATAAAAAATATTGCAGTTGGAGTTAACATATGTTATGGTCTCATGTTCATTTACTGCATATCGTTTCGTAAAATATTTATAACAAGTTATAACTATGTTCGCAGAGAGAAACACAAAAGTCTCCCAAACGAATCCTAATACCGGATTTAAGGGAATTACGAGACTCCGTCGGCAGGGGTTCCTGTTTTAAATAAAATTATATACAAGTTAAGCTTTTTTAAAAAGCTTCCCGGTTTATAGCCATCAATACATTTATTGGGCATATATATATGTAACAAAGAATTAAATAACTGGAGTGATTGTTCAATCTGGGATAAAATGTACTACATCCTGCTAAGCTCACCTCGTTGTATTGTATTGTCTACATTTATTGACAAATATATTACAAATATACTGGCATCCCTAAGAGCAACGAATCCATACCCGTGTGTATGGATACATTTATAAACTGTAAAAAATGCTTAATATCAAAATATTAAATTAATAATGGGAATCAAGTACCACTTTCTATTAATAATGCATTTTTAAAGATGTCGGCTGATATGTCAATCCAACAAATGAATGATCATGTAACGAGGGGAGACAACATACTTGACTTGTTTTTCATGAGCCATCCTGGACATATGGAGCGCTGCAAGACCATACCACCTATAGGTAACAGCGACCACGATATTGTCCTCGTAGACATATCAACTAATGCCTACAAACCTAAACCACCAAGAAGAAAGATTTATCTCTGGAAAAAGGCAAATCTCACTGAAATGGGAAAACACCTAGATAGCCAGTTTCCAACATTTAAAGATACTCACTTCCATAACATTAACAGCATGTGGAACACAATCAAACAATTAATCACAGACTCAGTTGATAAATTTGTACCAACAAAAAGAACAGCAGCTAGGAATAGTAATCCCTGGATGAATACCGACCTGCGTAGATTGAGTTAACGCAAACAGAAAGCTTACTCCAAAGCCAAAAGTTCGAAAAAAAACCAGAGACTGGAATAGATACAAAAAACTAAAAAGTGAATTCCAAAAAGAATTAAGAAAGGCCCACACTAGCTTTATGCAGAACATCATAAGTGAAGACTTGAAAACAAACCTAAAGCGATTCTGGTCCTATATCAAAAGCCGTAAGCAGGAATCATCTGGGATAACATCGCTGAAAGACAAAGATGGTTACCTACACAGTGATGCTCCAACAAAAGCTGCAATACTGAATTACCAATTCCATTCAGTGTATACCGAAGAAGATCACTCTACCATGCCTGATAAAGGACCAAGTACATATCCGTCAATGATACCAATAACAATCAACACCCGAGGAGTTAGGAAGTTACTGCTGGGCTTAAGACCTTTTAAAGCCACTGGACCGGATGACATCCCGGCATTCATCCTGAAGAACTGTGCTGACCAGCTAGCACCATACCTGACAATACTCTACCAACAGTCATAGAAAGAGGGAATAATACCAGAGGATTTGCGAACTGCGAACATCGTCCCAGTATACAAGAAGGGTGAAAAGTTTAGAGCATCAAACTATCGGCCTGTCTCACTGACCTCCATCGCCTGCAAGCTCCTGGAGCATATTGTACACAGCTCAATAATGGATCACTTTGACCAGCATGATGTACTCTGTGATGAACAACATGGGTTCAGGTCTAAAAGGTCCTGTGAGTCACAACTACTACTCACCCTCCACGACATCACAAAGAACAAGGAAGATGGACACCAAACAGACATCATACTCCTAGATTTTGCTAAGGCGTTTGACAAGGTACCCCACGCAAGACTACTGCACAAGCTCAACTTTTATGGTATTCGAAACAACACCCTTGAGTGGATTAAATCCTTCCTCACCAACAGAACACAGGCATTGCTTTTGGAAAACCATAAACCAGATCCACTTGATGTAGTATCCGGGGTACCTCAGGGTACAGTTCTGGGACCTCTTCTTTTCCTGGCATACATTAACGACCTGCCAGAGGCCACATCATCTAATGCCAGACTCTTTGCTGATGACTGCCTCCTTTTCCGACGCATCAGAAATACCAGGGATGCTGTAACACTCCAGAACGACCTGCAATCATTGGCGGAATGAGAGAAGACATGGCAAATGAGTTTTAACCCTGAAAAATGCACCGTCATACGAGTTCCTGGATCAGGTCGATTACATCAGACCGACTACAAACTACACAACCACACCCTAGATGTAGTTGACATAGGCAAATACCTGGGAGTGAATATCAGCCAGGACCTCTCATGGAAACCACATATCAACCAGACCATCGGCAAAGCCTCAAGAACACTCGGCTTCTTGCAAAGGAACTTAGGACGATGTACACCAGAAGTCAAGAACACAGCATACCGCACACTTCTTAGACCCATACTAGAGTACGCGGCACCAGTTTGGGACCCCCATCAAGTCACCATCAAGAGGGATATTGAACAGGTGCAAAGAAGATCTGCCCGATTTGTCTTCAGCAGCTATCAAGACAACTCCCCTGGATGTGTGACAAAGTTACTTGACAAACTACAGTGGGAACCTCTTGAACATAGACGATGGATCCAAAGTATGACCATGTGCTATAAGATCCAGCACCAACTGGTTGCCATCAACCCTGCTACATTCTACACCGCAGGTGACTCGAGAACAAGAGGAAGCCATAAACTCAGACAACCAAGAATTCAGAGAGACGTATACTACCACTCCTTCTTCCCTAGAACAACGAGGGAATGGAACAAACTACCAACACGAGTGGTGGAAGCTGAATCACTAGAGTGCTTCAGGTCCGGGTTGAATACCATCCCCTGGACCCCCACACACCTTGGATAGACAGATAGACCACCATTGTACATAGCTGTATATATACATATTTGGTTTTAACTGTATATACTCCTTTTGGATTTTATATCTTGACTCATTGTAAAGCCTCTTGTCTGTCTGAGCACCTAGTCATTTTGCAGAGTCAATTACACTCTAACAGAGGACGACTCTTACTCGGGAAGAAGAAGAAAAAAAAAAATTCTTTGTCCCTGTCCAAAGCAACATAATCCACAGGGAAAACTTGACCTATTCCGTTTCGCACTCGTAACTGAATGTAATAAAATTCCCTGAAGTTTGATCTGGTGTAATAAAAAGAGATGACAGGAAAAATATACAATGGGTGAAAATTTGAATTAAATGCTATAATTTGCCAGGGCACACAAGTAAGACAGAAACAAATGTAAACAACTATTGGAACTCGGGACAGCCGGACTTGATAACGGCACTAGCAAAAGCCAGCCTTAAGGGTAAACCTGTAAATGGATATTTCTACCTAAGCCTCCCTTTTCTCTGTCCCGTATCCCAATAGTAAAATAAACAACGGCAATAGAATACCAAAGGAACGAAGGAATGAAACTTACAAAAATCGAAGTCCAAAGACATGGCCAAAATGAGGACACAGAAAACAATGAAGTTAGACACAGGAAACAATGCCGTTAGACAGATACAAGTCACAGAAATAGGAATCACAACATTCAAAACAAAGGCACTCACATTGTGAACCCAAGTGAAACTGGGAGTGACATCAGGTGCTCCGGAAGGGTAAGCATATCCTGCTCTGTAAACAGCACCCGTCACACTGTAAGCGAGTCAGTCTATGTCAAAATCGGTAGTCAAATCCGGGAAAACGTGAATCTAGCTGAAAATATCCACTTTCATTTTGGACACTGACACGTCATATCTGTCAATGATGTTATGGTGACTGCCATAGAATTTTTTGAGGGATGAAATTAACATGGGTTGAACAAATCCCTGACTGAGCAGCTTTTGGGACAGTGTTTTTGCTCTGTTCAAAAAATCACTGTACAAAGTACACGCTTGACAGTAACGAATCAACTGTGAATTGTACACTCCATAGGCTGGAGAGGTAGGTATAGTCCTGCTCAGAAAAGGAAAGTTCACCGTGAATTGGGAAATTAAAATCTTCACGCTTGTCATACAGTAGGGTGCAGACATAACCTCTCGTCCAAGTTAACTTGGGGAGCAGTCATGAGAACAGTCCTAAGTTAACTTGAAGTTAACTTGGAGCAGTCATAGAATCCTGACTGCTCTGACCAGTCATAGAGCCCTGACTGCTCAAACCTGTCATAGAATCATGACTGCTCTGACCTGTCGTAGAGCCCTGACTGCTCTGACCAGTCATAGAGCCCTGACCGCTCTAAACTGTCATAGAATCCTGACTGCTTTGATTATATAATTAGTCGTATAGCTCTAAAACAATACAAAAACTGTAAATACTCAAAATTTGATACAGCGATGGATACGTCTGACATCACATTCCGTACCACACGCACATGATTCACAAGACGAACGCACAAATTTTTCACACGTTGAGTGCAATTTTCTTTAATTTTGCCGTAACCATAACTGAACTATCAGAAAAGAGTAACTTTTATGTATTCGAAAATTGTAATTTCCGTCATTTCGTAAAATAAACAATTAGATAAATAAATAATAAAACTGAATAAAAATCAATCCTGTAGTAAATAAAATATCCTGCAAACAGCCGCAAACATCAAATATCAGAAGAGGTGCATATTTAATTTTCACATTAAAATGATGCACCCACAATACTGAAAATTGGTGTTTGACTAAATTATGTTTAAGAAAAGGCAGACCTTCTTCATTCCATAATGTACCGATGCCTGCAATACTTAAACTTGTTGTAATTTAATGTAAAATATATAAGAAAAAGCAGATTTTCTTCATTCGATATTATATCGATGCCCGTGATACTTCAACTTTCTGTAATTTTACCTAAAATATAAAAGAAAAAGCAGATTTTCTTCATTCTCTATAATATCGATGCCCCCGATACTTCAACTTTCTGTAATTTTACCTAAAATATAAAAGAAAAATCAGATTTTCTTCATTCGATATTATATCGATGCCCGCGATACTTCAACTTTCTGTAATTTTACCTAAAGTATAAGAAAAAAAAGCAGATTTTCTTCATTCTCTATAATATCGATGCCGCCGATACTTCAGCTTTCTGTAATTTTACCTAAAATATAAAAGAAAAACCAGATTTTCTTCATTCCATATTAAATCGATGCCCACGATACTTCAACATTCTGTTATTTTACCTAAATATAAAAGAAAAATCAGATTTTCTTCATTCTCTATAATATCGATGGCCGTGATACTCCAACTTTCTGTAATTCAACCTAAAATATAAAAGAAAAAGCAGATTTTCTTCATTCGATATTATATTGATGGCCGCGATACTCACGTTTCAGTAATTTAACCTTAAATAAACAGCAAAAGGCAGATTTTCTTCAATCGATATTATATCGATACCCGCAATACTTCAACTTTCTGTAATTTAACCTAAAATATATAAGAAAAAGCATATTTTCTTCATTTGATATTATATCGATGCCCGCAATACTCCAACTTTCTGTAATTTAAGGTAAAATAAACAGCAAAAGGCAGATTTTCTGCATTCGATATTATATCGATGGCCGTGATACTCCAACTTTCTGTAATTT
>MJUU01000966.1:8860-19993 GCA_002080025.1 Modiolus philippinarum
CAACAAAAAAATGAGAAAAAAATCCCAAAGGATATATTTGATAATATTGCTTAGGAAGACAAATAAGGAAAACGACATATACTTTCAAATTATTTGAAACTTCATTAGCTGACTTTTGAATTTATTGTTTATAGAAATTGAACTTTGGTATCGTGAAATCCCTTTTGAGATTCGAACCATGGGGTTGTTTTTTTTTATATTGCCTGCCTCCGAATTCCTCGAAGGAAAAAACGTCGTTCTTTGATTCCACAACCGCCGATATTGTACGATTCCCACTTCAAATTTATTTTACCCGGACTGAGGTAGGGGTACCTGAAAAAAATTTCTCGAATAGGACTTTACATACGGAGGCAGGCAATATCAAAAACATCTCTTGCTTGGAATCCCGAAAGTGATAAGAATAGTGGTCAAAATGATGATCAATCTGACGGCAAACATCTTCGTCCGAGTCATCACGTTTGTCAACTACATCAAACTGTTCCCTGTGCATTAAGTGTTTTGATTTAAGAGGCAAACTCAAAATTAAACAAAGAAGGAAAACAAACAACTTCCGTAGTGCGACAGTGTTTTACCAGCAAACTTGCCTCCTTTAGCTAGCCGGCAGATTAGCGGCGAGCACCCGTTGACCCATCTTTCAAAATTTTGTATTTCAAGATTGTGGTCATGGAATTAGTAGTCTACCTGTAGTGGGTTTTATTCGTATGTTTACTAAACTATAGGGAAACGGGACATATAAAGGGGAGGTTTGGGTACCCATAAACCGGTTCAACCCTACCGCTGGCTTTTGCTAGTGCCGGTACCAACTCTGGCTGTCCCGAGTTCCTATCGTTGTTTACGTTTGTCTTATCTGTGTTTTTTCTGTGCAATTCCCTAGCATATTGTGGCATGTAACTATAATTTTCATCCATTGTAGGTGTTTCCTGTTGTCCCTTTTATTTCTTTTAACAAATAAGAAGAAACTAAACACAAAATGGCAGAAACACATACATTTTTATCAAAATGTATAGGCGTATGTATGAAAGCCAGTAGAGTCTACTACAGTCTAAAAGCGTTACGAAACCCAGGGATACATTTTTACTAGAAAACTATTGATAGGCAGTTATGACAATGTAAGCATCCCAATTTTTGCATGTTATAAAACGTATTTCTTTGATTTTTCATCTGCGATCTTTGATTCGACCGTTTCATCAGTTCCTTTTCCAAGTTTGAAATTAAATTCGTCTACCCAGGAAAGTTTACAACTGAACAGGGTATTAACTGAAGATAAAACAGTTCAGGGTGCATGGGCTGAAATCACATATATATAACGGGAAATTACATCTCTACTTTTGTTCAGTTAGATAATACGTTTTATTATACTTTATGCAAATTTCTTTTATTATCCATTAATTTCATTGGACAAGCGGCATTTGTTAATTTTTACTAAGAGCGTTAGCCCCGCCCATCTTTAGTAACGGGTGTTAATGTCAAAAATTAACACCCGCTCAACCCGAAGTTTGCCGATCTTGAAAATTAACACCCGCTCAGCCTCGGGTATATGTATAAAGAGATGTTTCATTTTTTCAACAAAATGTACAGGCTAGATTTCGAATTCGGTTTTGACTACACGACGTAAAGTATAGATACATCCAATTGGTATATCATATTATTTTAAAATCTGCTTAGCAAAATGCCGTATATATAAATATTTGTATTTAAACTAAACCAGAAAATATACATATGAATATTAAAGAAAGTCGATACGTATGCATATTTTTAGTGGACAAAAACACTCGTATGATATTAAATTGACCAAAGTTTAATTCAACACAATTTTTGAGAAGCTTAAAATCATAAACAAGGAAAAAATAAATAAAGAGAAAAAAAAGAAAAATGAACTCAATCAATCTGTATCTTTCTAAGACTTGTGTTTAAAACGTGTTACTGTAATTACGTTAAAATTAGCAAATAGGCACCCTCATATTATAACCTAGGTAGTTTACATGTAAATCACCGGTGTAAATCATAGCCTGGTGTATTTGAGTATACATGAGATCCGCAAAACGTTCAATAGGTGATATCCAGGTTCATGGTAGGATCTGGTTTGCACTCCCTAATTTATCACTTTGTAAGAGTTATCTTTCTTGGATGTGGACAACCACAAATATTCAAGACTTCAAAGTAGGTGTTTTATTCAAACAGATCTAGCTGAATTAATCTTAAGTGATTTTGTACTGATAATTGAATCTTAAAAATCATCTGATATAAAAATATTTTATTTTATACTATTATTTATTTTACTTAAGAACCATGAAAAGAGTTGCCTGTCACTGACAGAAATATTTTATTTTCTTTGACCATATCTCTAATGAAATGTTCCAAAACGTTTCACTCCTGTTGCTTCTTATGTTGGCAACTTTGATTTTCTCAAAAATAATTCCATTTTTGAAAAAAATCACGTCAGAATATTTCTTTTTTCCTTAGTGCTTATTACAACAAGGAATCGGGAACCAGTTTTTGTCCACACCGGGATCAGTCTAAACGTATAAATTAGGGAATGCAGACCATGAACTTCGATATGGTCTATTGGCCTTAACGTTAAGAACCAAAACTCGTGACGTTACGTCTTTCGGTATCGTGTTACCTTAAGAGGCAGGTTACCCATCTTTGTTTTAATTTCAAACCACATAACTTTGACGTCATTTACCTGAAGTTCATCACGGTGACCAATATTTATATGATCCTAATGGTAGAGTATGATCCCTCCGCCACGGGAGTTTCTGTCGAGCCTATAAGGTTTTCGGCTGAATCCCGGAAAGACTATGTTGTCACTCAACACAGTTTGATCATGGTGCGTCTCGATGAAGCAAATGATATCAAATTCGTCGACAATAGCCAATATGTCGTCAACTTTGTTCCGTAGGCTTCGGATATTATGATGTAAAATACTGATAGAAGCCCCGATGTTTGGTATGTCATTTATGAGGGAGGGGCCGGGGTTAAGCTCGGTATCTCCGGATAATATCAAACACAATTCGCATAAACAAACTATCAGACCCAAAATAATGAAATTGCCTGTGAGAAGCCGGTTTAATTTTGTCAGGGTAGTTTCCAAATAAATAAATGTCCAATAAAAATATCCAGATAAATCAAAGGTACTGACTTTCACACATCTTATAAAAACTGGATTTGTCTTCGTGTAAAAAATCCCAGTTATCACCCGATGACTTATCGCATCACTACCCGCCATTGTCAAAAATTACAAACACGTGTTTAACAGCCAGGGTGACAAGATGTGTAAATGTTCGAAAAGTTGCTCACAAGGGACACTGACTTAATATATTGTACAGACATTTGTAATACAAGTAATGAGAGATATGTGTAAAGGATTAAATAAAAAAATGTTACATGTAAAAGTGATGGAAATAATCATGTTGTGGATAATGAATAGGTCGTGTTCGAATTAGAAACTAAATGTGGAAGTACAACCATGTTTTGTATACTGTGGGGAAAGTTATACTTAATAAGATTAATTAATCATTTTATCAGGCATGATCCATGCATATGTTGTCCTATCGTAGACTGTATAGTAAATTCGGGGCAAGATGTGACTATTGCATGAATATCGCGTAGAGGCAAACTGATTCTTAATCACTAAGACACATTTCAGAACAAAAAAAACGTTATTAACAATTGAAAAATTAATAATTATGCAAAGTATGAAAGCAGAACAGAACTATATACTTGGATATGGTGCAAGATTACAGGGTTCGTTGACTAAGAAAAAGGTAATGAGAAAGTTTCACCAAACGGGAAATTATACAATAAATAAATACCGAAGTTACTGTGAATTTAATTTCTGCATATGCGCATTTCGACAACTTATGTCTCTTCAGTGTAGATAAAAAGAGAAAATCGAACAAACAAAAAATAACGAAACGAAAGAAAGAAAACCACTTAAATAATTGCATAACTACGGAACATGGAGGGGACATGTGATTTTTTTTGTCTTATCTCGTGGCCAGGAGATACTATCTCGTTCCCACGACATAATAAGTCGTGGCCACGAGATAGCTATAAGTATCTCATGGCCACGACTTAGTATCTTGTGGCCACGAGTAAGTATGTCGTGGGAACGAGATAGTATGTCGTGGCCACGACATAGCTATCTCGTGGTTACGACTTAGTATGTCGTGGCCACGAGATAGAAAAAAAAATCACATGTCCCCTCCATGCTTCCGTTCATAACATATGTGATTTTGTCTCTTTTTAATCAAAAAGGATAAAAGATAAATAAATGCGTTACTTTTGTAATTTATCACATGTTGATTTATTTATTTCTTTTTTTTTTATTAACTATTCTTATTTGTAAATAAAAAGAATTACAAACAATAGGAGATGTGGGTAAGAGGTCTATGCGTTACATAAGATGTGAACTAAGAAAGAAAAAAATACATAGGGAATGGACATGTACATATTAGAATAAATAATTGAGAAAATATAAACATATACATGATCCAATACAAAAACAAATACAAAGGATACATACATACCATATGTTACACGTTATAATAAAGCAAAATACTAATACAAAAAATGTGCATTTAAAGTAATTCAAATAAGCACAAGGATTGTCACAAATAGAGATCTTGTAGATTATAAGTATCGAAACGTATAAATGTATCGAAGTAGGTATCTGCTGTATCTACAGTCTGTGCCAAAAACTTTTACATTCACTAGCCCGAAGGGGCTAGTAAGGTCCTGTGTTGTACTAGCCCGAACTCAATTTCGCTAGCCCTTATAGAAGATTCTTTGTTATTAAGGTACAATTTTAACTAGCCCACCGGGCTAGTGACTTCAAATTTTTACTAGCCCGAGATTGATTTTACTAGTCTCGGGCGTAGGGCTAGTGGCTAAAGGCACAGACTGTATCTAGGATAATACCAAAGCATACCATGCAATCCCGATAGTCGATATTGTTTTCAACGAAAGACTTGTTTCCAAGTACTGAAATAAAATATTATATAAATCACATAATATGTGAAACAAATTGTTTTATCCAGTAACATGTCTGCTGGTTTATATTACTGAAAATCATTACAATAAGATGTATACCAATAGGTGAAGCAATCGAACACATCCTTTTATACCGTAACATATCGAGCACACACTTTTTATAACTGTTACATATCGAACACGCCCCTTGAATAACTATTACATACGCTTGCACGAGTCACTGTGTTATGGGCTGAATAGTAAATACCCATTGAATTCAATCAGAAATAAACAGATCAGTATAATGTATTAAGTGAATAAAGGTTTATTAAATGCAATTGTTTTGTCGGAAAAGTCTATAATTATATTACAAGGTAACTTGTGTCCGTAATGTAGGAAAAGTTGGAGAGACTTATATGTATTGTTGTTGCCTTCCCATATAGATTAATTTCAATTGGCTGTTTTTTTTTTTTTTTTTTTGGTAACGTTCAATATCATCAAACATTATTAAGGGACCGACCATTTAACCTGAAAAAGGGGGTATGTTTTTTTTCAGGACGGAAAAAGTTATTTATTTATTTTACGTGTATCAACAAAATATTTTTTTTCAAAATTAACATGATTTATTTGGGCAGAAAGCCCCCTTCAGAATTTTTTTTCAACTTTTGGCAGCCAAAATATTTTTTTTCGCATAAAATCAGCTCCAAAATTATTTTTTTAGAACAAAAACCATAGCCCCCCTCTTTTCAAGTTAAATGGTCGGCCTCTAAGAATTGCAATTCATGTTTCTGGAGTTTTGGAGTTGCCACATTCTTTGTTCCCTCGGTTTTCTACTTCTCTTGTTAGTGAATGAAATAAAAGGGACAACAAGAAACACCTTCAATGAGTGAAAATTATGATTACATGCCACAATCTGCTAGGGAACTACACAGGAAAAACATAAATTAGACAAAAGGCAAATGCAAACAACGGCAGGAACTCGGGAATGACACTCGATGGGAATGACACTGTTTGATTTTTCGTAATACTGTTTTAGCCAACTATTTTGCTATAGCCAGGGTGTAATTTTGCTCTAACTTCGTGGTAACTTTTCATGTAAGAACCTTCTCCATGTACTCTGAAACCAATGTGCCATTTTGAACCAAACGTAATCAAAATACTCCTTAGTTGGTCCTCTTTAAAATTGTATCCGCATGTCTGCACTTCTTCCAAAATGGCTGCTAGTGGGCAACATAGTTTAAATTTGGACGTTATTCGTAACACTTTGAATCACCGTCCTAGAAAACTTAATTCAATGATCCTTAGATAGACCCCTCTTAAAAGATATTCGGCAGGTCCGACCTTATTTAATATAAGATGGCCGACAGTAGGGAATATAGTTTAATATTGGACCGTATGGAAAACACGTTTCAATATCTTCTCATCAGAAACTACCAATCAAATTATAACCAAACTTGGTCACAATGGTCCTTTCCAAACAAGGTATCCGGCTGGTTCGTACCCTATACATGATGGCCGCAAGCAGACCATAGTTTAGTATTGGATCCTTTTGCAAATGTCATTCGTATATTTCAACGTTTCCCAAGACCAAGATGAGCGATCCAGGCTGTCGAGATCCTCTTGTTGTTATTTAGCCCCCCCCCCCATTTCAGGGTTTTAATTAATTTTCACATTTTCAATCACAAAAATTTAACACCATCAGCTAACAATTCAAAAATTCTTAGCTTGCGAAAAAACCAGTTACTAACAGGGTTCTAAATGAAGGACACACATTTTGTACTCCTTAGTTTTATACAAAATATTCGGAAATTGAGATATTGCAAGGTTACAAATACTATCGCCCTTTTTTTTATCAGTCAGTATTGTTTGCCACTTCGCTTAATATATGCAATGGACCAATGGAGGACGGTTTGACCTGTGATGTCACAATAACACTATCAATTGAAACGGGGAGGTTCAACCTCCGGACCCCTCTTTGGTTCCGCTATGTTTTTTTTCTGTGCACATACTTCAAATCCTATTCAATGCTAATATGCTGTTATTATACTTTCCCGGCGTTATTTAATCGTGTACCGATGTACTATTTATTTTGTTTTCAGTAAATGTAAATAAGATTAAATTATTTATTTGTTAAAACGCAGACTTTATCATACAAAAACTCTTTGCATCATTTATCAAGAAGAAATTTATAAAAACAAGTAGAAAATTGCGCTTTTAACATCCGAAATGAGAAAATTTTCTTGTGATCGGATCAGGAATACTTGTTTTAATTTTCAGTAGATACACCAGATACGTTTCATTCGATGCGTACGTATCCAGATACTTGTAATATACAAATGCTCTAATAGACCTTTTGCATCTAATATGTATACGGAAAAGTTTACGTATAAACGTGTACGTATATATATATTTAGACCATTTTAGGTATTTTGATCCCTTGAATTTTTCATGCACGGTATAACTTCAACTTTTTATAGCTGAATGATTTACTACATTTCAAATACTAGGACTTACAAGAAATCCATTTCACGGTTTGAGTACTTTTTCCACTGAGCGGTGTGGGTAGACGAGCTAGGTGAATGATTCTCGTGAGTTTGGAATTGGGAA
The DNA here is from genome assembly GCA_002080025.1 of Modiolus philippinarum. Classification (NCBI taxonomy): domain Eukaryota; kingdom Metazoa; phylum Mollusca; class Bivalvia; order Mytilida; family Modiolidae; genus Modiolus; species Modiolus philippinarum. Next base: position 16,442 of record MJUU01000966.1, read on the forward strand.
ATACAAATGAGAAAAGATAGCAGGCATGCAAGATCAAAACAGGTTGAGTTTTTTTTAGGGTATAAACACATAAATAGGCTAGCAGAGATGGTTATTTCGTTTATGTCTTCCTTATAAAAGCGGGAACAATGGTTATTTCGTTTATGTCTTCCTAATAAAAGCGGGAACAAGTCTTTTCAATTGCAACTCCTGACTTTCAACCAGTCAAATGCCTTCTGATTTACTAGCTTATATATAAGTAGCAATCTTTCAGTTGTTTTCCGCGACAAAAGCTTTTGCCCGATACAGAAATTTAAGACGATTTAATTTACGATTTTTTCCCTCAGCCTTTTCGTTCTTTCTCCTGAAAAAGGTACATGTATGCATAACTTGGCAGTCTAAATAAAGACAAGTCGCTTCATGAAGCACACTATTCTCAATCAAATCTAACCAATCTTTGCTTATTTTTCTGAATGCCATGACTTGGAAAGTGTTTGAATTAACGCTTTGGACACTGAGCCTTCAATCTAATATGGAAGGCATCTTGAAAGCTTGCAAATATTATTCAATAAAATCATTCAAATTGATTGACATATCTTAACAAATGCTTGAAATCAAAAAGTTCAAGTAGTCTTTGAAATTGAAGGCTGTTGTTACTGAAGTATTATATTGATCTTTCAAAACATAAAATCGTGACAAGCACACAAGCTGGATATACTGGATATACATCTCATGCTTTACATATGCTAACGTTGGTTGAGGCTGAACCTACAAAATACTGTTCGAACAGACCGCTCATTGAATACTTCAAAAATCCGTACTTTTTTTTACAATAGGAAAACAGCAGAGAAAAAAGGGATTGGGTGACAAAAACCGATTTAACCCTACCACTGACTTTTCTTAGGTGCTGTATACCAAATGCAGCTCTCCGGAATTACTATAAACTTTGTCATCTGCCTTTAATTGTGATTTTTTTTTTGGGTGGGGTGTCCGGGAGATTGTGTCCTGTTGTAAATTTGGGATGACTGATTATTGAATCAAGGAGAATTGGAGGAGTGATAACATACGAGTTTGGCGTTGATGTGTATTCTTTTTTCAACAATGGGAAATATGCAGTGGCAATTTTTTTCTAAGGTCGTGCCCCTAGGATAAAAAAGAATTGATTAGAAAAAATGCCTTAATGATGCTGATGCAAATAGTGCCTTTCCTCCTTAAAAATTCATTCAAACCTTTTCCAATTTATTACCATTTGTTAATATTTATTTCAATGTAACCTCAACGCGTACTTCTTAATTAATCGAGCAGACCGAAAAGTAAATGAATTGTTGTTGTGTTTAAGTGGACGATTAACGTTCTGAAACACCATATACGTGATCTTTAATAAAAACACTTATGTCAAGCATGCAAACGTATATCTTTCAATATTTCTGCTTTATAAACACTTGACATGTTATACGAGCTTTTCATCTCTTTCTATTGAATTATTTCATCAATGATTAAAAAAAACAACCAAAATAAAATAATTAAAAGGTCAATTGTTCAGAGAACAATTGCAAGGTCTTTCACCAGTTTTCACCATGAATACATGTTTGTATTTGATTTTGATGTCTACTTCAGTCAAAAATGTGATGTAAACAAAAGTTTTGAACTTAACTAGTCTTTTGCTCAATGGTTGCTAAGGACTATTTCGAAAATTAGCTTGTTGCTAGGGACATGAATGTCACTTCCGGTTGGCAATGCCATTAATTTCCTCTATACAACATTACAAAAAATTTTGCCTATGGTTGCTAAGGTCTTTATTGCACAAAAACCATGTTGCTAAGGACCTTGACCTTTGACCTTGACCCTATTTTTTCGGTCATATTTAACTGAACATTTTTTGTTCTTATACTTTCTTTGTATCTTGCATAATTTTTGATATATAAGCAAAAAACCTAATATCGGACCCCGAAAAAACAGTTTTTGGGCCCTAGGTCCAAAACCAGTGGTCCAATTATTTTGGACCTAATGTACCAAATGTAGATCTTAATAAGACTTACATTTTCTCAAATATATTTAATCAGCTATCTACTACGGTTTCCGAGTTAAAGCGATAACGAGGTCTAAGGTCATCAGTGACCTTGACCGGTGACCTTTGACCTTGACATTTTTAGATGGCCATATATGACTTATGAACAATGGTGAAGGTTTCAGGTCTCTACGACTTATCGTTTGGGAGTATAAAGCATTAAAATCTCAAAATCTTTCAAAGGGCAATAACTCATATAAAGAGTCGTCGAATCTCTTCGGACCAAATGTAACAAAGTTGCGTCTTGTGAAGATGAACATTTTTCTCATTTCATTTGATCAGCTATCTATTACGGTTTCCGAGTTTGTCTGATAACAAGGTCAAAGGTCACGGTCAAAGGTCACCGATGACCTTCAACCTGGTACTCAAATTGAAGCTCTCTTCGCACTGATCATTTTAAATATACATGTTTACTATAATATCTGTAACCGTTTAAAAGTTATTCGCGAAAAACCAATTTGCCGAAACGCGTCAAGGGCTATAACTCAAAAACGGTTCACCGCAGAGTTTTTGTTCCAATGTATCAAATGCAGATCTCAATGAGAGGAGCATTTTTGCAATATAATGTTTTCAGAAATTTTTTATCGTTTCCGAGATATCGCGATAATAAAATTTCAAATGGCGGCCATTTTGAAAATGGCGGCCGAAAAAATTTTCTGACCCCAGATTTGTAATCAGGACCACGAAAGCTACCTGGAAACTAAATTTGGTGGAAATCCGATAACTTTGAGAAATTTGCATATTTAGGGGTCAAAAACGCGTAACCGGGGTCGCGACCAAAAAAAATTTTTTTGCATGATAAATCATTGTTACGATATAACAAACATTTTCCCCCATTCAGATTTTTGATATCGGTTACGGTTTCCAAGTTCACCTGATAACAAGGGTTTTCGGTGTTGGGGAGATAACTCCGTTACTAAAAATAGAATTATGTCGTGCCCTCAGATCCGGAATCCTGGTTTGGTCTATGTCTTATGTACCAAGTATCAAAATATTTTGTCGCGTAGTTTTTTGTCATTCGCGGCGGAAATAATAATAATAATAATTAAAAGGTCAATTGTTCAGAGAACAATTGCAAGGTCTTTCACCAGTATTCACCATGATTACATGTTTGAGTTTTGATTTTGTTGCATATTTCAGTCAAAAATATGCAGACGACAATTAGACACACATTTTCTCCAATACATTTGACCACCTATCTCTTATAGTTTACGAGTTTAAGCGATAACAAGGCCCAAGGTCATCTGTGACCTTGACCGATGACCTTTGACCTTCACATTTTTAGATGACCATATATCACCTATGAACAAGGGTGAAGGTTTCAGGTCTCTACGACTTATTGTTTGGGAGTATTTAGGATTTACGGAAACCCAAAATCTTTCAAAGGGCAATAACTCATATTAAGAGTCGTCGAAACTCTTCGGACCAATGTAACAAAGTTGCGTTTTATGTCAATGAACATTTTTCTCATTACATGTTTTCAGCCATCTATTACGGTTTACGAG
>MJUU01000968.1:0-10706 GCA_002080025.1 Modiolus philippinarum
CGAAGAGCCGAGCCATTTAACAAGGAATAGAGTAATAATTATATATGACTGAGAAAGTTCGAGAAATTACATCTGTATGTATGCGTTATTATTTACTATCAAAATTATTTATTGATAAAGTTCAAGATTAGTATTTTTATCTCGTGTTCTGAAATTAGTCAATTAATGAAGGGAAGATAACAGGAAACACTTATAATGGCCGAACATTACAATCACATGTCACAATAAACCAGGGAACTGCACAAGAAAAACAATAAAATGACAAAAGACAAACATAGATAACGATAGGAACTCGGGATAACCGGACTTGGTACCGGCACTGGCAACGGCCAGCGGTAGGGTTAAACCGGTTTATGGGCACCCGAAGCTCCCCATTCTTTATCCCGCTTCCCTATAGTATAACAAACATACAAATAAAACCCAACACAGGTAGACCACTAACTCTAGGACCATATCAAGCATGATACTTATTGACTAAGTTGTTTTGTTTGATCTGCCTTTTGTGTTGGACATAGTTTCTTCTTTCCCAGTCTGCCACCTTTGTGGTCGAGAATCTTTAAACCTTTAATACTTCTTGTAGGTTTTATTTTTATATTTGTAATATGTTTACCTTTTAATTGTGGCATGCCAAACTTATATTTATTTTCATATCACTTTATAGCTATTGCACAATCTTTTGTTTTATTATTATTTCGTATATAGAAAAACTCTAATGAACATGTATAACAAGGACGAGCCTAAAACAAGATGGTATTTCAATGCAAATATTTTTGGTGATCCAAATTTAAAAAAAAGGTTGAAAGATAACCGTGATTGATTGAAATAAAATTACGTCGACCAATGGCTCCCATTGCGAAGTGAAATGTATTTTATCATCCTTAATACTAGAAATAAACTCATTACATTTCTCTATCATTAATGGTTGATATCCTCTCCAGATTATTTGATGTATAAAAATTGCGAATTCACAACTTCTCCATATTGAAAGACCGCAGTTAATGACGGGTAAGGCTTTGTTTGGACAAAATATGACATTTCGGCTTGAAAAGTCTTAACCAGGTAATTTCCCCTGAGGTCATAACTGACACACAGTTAGTCAGTTTATCCTATAATTAACAAATATTGTCTGTGCTTTTTCTGTTTGGCTGCATTATTCCCTTGAATCATTAGAAGTACGCTAACATAATGACATTTCTTTTTCAAGTGTATCTGTATAGTTATGTAGTTCATATATTTTTGGTTATCTTAATGTAGCCAATTCTTCGAGAATACTAATATTTTGTCAAAACCAATCCTTTTAAGCATTTATGGGACATGAATAATTTCAGATTTAAGTCTCTTGGTTGTGCTTTTCTGTGTCATATGATTCCTTAAAATATAACAAAGCGGCCAATCTGCAAAATGAAACGTCTGGCTGTTAGTCTAATTCGTTTTTTGCATGTTTCCAGAGAAAAAAAAAACTGAAAATTAACTGACCGCATTTAAGAAAAAAACATAATTGCATCATTCTGCATTCCTGCGTGTATTATGTATTATTCGAATATCTGTATATACCATAAAATCAACATGGGTATGTGTGCTTACTTCGAGAACATGGTATATAACGAAATTGGCTTGATTTCCTGGTATTCCACCCGTTTGTCATACAATAAAAAACAAGGGAAAATAAGAACGGTTATTGACATTTTCCTATGATCGGTTGGTACAAATAATACGTCGTTTTCGAGATATAGAACTCCTACGAGATAACATACTTATCTTTGCACTTTGTCACGTGATAATACTGTAGTTGCGCTGGTTGACGTCTTTCGCTTCGTACTGGCTGTAAATAACAATATCTTAGTGAACAAATTCCATTTGTAAAATGTTTTAAAATAACACAAGACATTTCATGTATGGAAGTGGACTTCAATTTCGTTGTATTTGCGTCGATTTATTACTTGANTTTTTTTTTTTTTTTTTTTTTTTTTTTTTTTTTGTAAAATGTGTAAATAAAAATCACGTTATTCAGAACAAATACTAATGTTGACAAGTGAGTTATTTTCCCTAATGTTACAAATTAGGTAGCCCTTCGGAGACGCATTGAAATCGTGTGTGTTGGAAATGCAATAAACCGGAAATAAGTGTGAACCTGAAAATGCCGAGAGCGTCATAAAAGGTGTTCCGTCATTCCGTCAATGAAAGAATCCCGATAACGACGTATTGTAATTGTGCGAAATGAATCAAAACAAATATTCCGTCTTATTGCTTTATCGATGCAACCACCATACTATAGAACCATGATTATTTATTTTAACAAAAACAATCAGCATTGTCTGGTTATCTGAGCGTCAGTAGATAATTTATTGCGCACTTCTATGTAGCTATGGTTTCAGTACCGACTCAATGTTGACAAAAATAAAATACCGAATTTATTCCACAAAGACATGTTCTTTATAATTTACAAATACTTTAAAAAAAAAACTATTAAACAATAAAACCAATTGCAACCCACGTCTTTAGAAACCTTCCGTCCAGGGACTTACGATATTCTTTGCTCCATTTTTTTTTATGGACTGAGCTTATTATTATTTTTCTCATTTTATTAATTTTTTACTTTCTCCGTGGTTGCCGAATTTGGTTTTTATTCTTTGTCTTTGGAACTTAAGTGTTTTTTTTTTCTTCTTCTACATTCAAACCAGACAACCATTGTCATCTTTGCATGTAAATCGGTAATTCCTTTTTGGGCATTTCTCACTAAGCAAAACGGCTTCAACAAATAACCAAACTAATCAAATTGAACAAAACGTGTTGTATGTGGTTTCAGATCAATTATTAGTTTCAAACATGTCATTTTTACTGCTTCTGATAATTGAATTACACAAAAAGATTCTGTAACACATTGATGACCCACTTTGAATAAATTCGCCTTGCTCTTATTCTTGTATTGGCATTGGCACAAAACAAAAAAAAATAGCGAAAATTGATACACCGTCATAAATTAATAAAGATATATTGCCACAAAACTTTTTTTTTTCATTCAGAGCATAAATATTGATTAACGACTTGTCATTTAAGTCAAATTCCGATACAAATAACAGCAGACGATTTCCGATAGTGACATTGTCTGTTTACTATATATAGTTAGAAAACACAAGTACAAATCTTATACCATCCGCCTCGTTATCGATCTTTATGGATTAACATAGCTTTTCATTTTACCTCAACAATTAAAGTCAAGAAATTCATCATCAGAAGCAATTATATAAATGGATGCAAGATAAAATCTCTTATAATTATGACCGAATGGTTCAGAAATTCCGGAAATTATTCACGTAGTTTAGATGAAATTCTTAATTTAAGATATGATTTGTGCTCTTACGACATATTAAATAAGGTAGTTAAGCTGTATTAAGCAACAAATTGTATCAGATAAAGCTATAAAACACGATCTTGTACATCCTCTGACTTGATTAATTCATTCATGCACACATAACACTTCTAGATGTTATTCAAGTACACAATGCAAGATGAATTCTCAGCAGTACAATCACTCAAACAACACAGAATACACAGGTCATAGTTATCGCAAGTTCAAAGTTGCAACTAAGTTGTTAATACGAGATGTCAGAATAATGGAAATTAGGGTCATCGTTGCAGTGGTTTCATAGAACTGCACAAAAATGCAACAATACTTAAATCAAGCAAATGATACATTGAGCGAAGAGTTTTGAAAATGACTGCAAGGTGACATAGAACATGTTATTGTCAGTTTTTTTTATCACAAATGAAAGGCTGGGTTTATCTTTTTTCAGCTTTTTTGTGCAACCTATCCTTAATTACTTAGTGTTACAACTAGCCATATCCTGTGCTCGTCTTCTCTAGAAGATGCCGATCTGTCTGGCGAGAGCGTTATACGTATTTGCATATTAAAGATCATTGGTTGATATATCAAATTTTCATTTAAACTCCGAAATGTTTTCAAATTTGTTTAGGTGAAGGATACATGATTGCTAAGAAAAAAATAACTTAATAAAGAATACCCCTATTTGAATAGATAAAAGCCAAGAATATTTCTTAGAAAGTACACAATGATTGCTTTTTCAATATTTTGAAACTTCATTTCGAAATTGAACATTTAACATTTCCTTTTTTTCCCTGTAATGGATAGTACATTTGCAACGATTTAGACGAACACAAAATAATTCTAATTATCTTATTGAGGGGCGGATCCAGGATTTACGAAGGAGAGGGCATAATGCATAGTTAGAACTTGACCGAACTCCGCCGAGAGGATCGAGGCGAAGAGTTTTTTTTACGCTATTTTTTTTTCATTAAAAATTCTATAAATATTTCATTTTCACGTAAAATGCGTAAAGGTTGTAAAAACACAGGTATATGGGTATATTTATACAATAGTTTGATTTTTTTAACGATGAAGGTCAGGGGCGGGGGGTGTCACTGTACTCTCCTATGTCCTCCTACAATCCCCCTGCTATCTAATGGATATTTGGGGTAATTTTTGTAAAGCTCGACTTTATGTTTCAGTTGTTTTAAATAAAATTCTCAATAATTTTTAAAAGTAAATTTTTGGATGCATGAACAGATGCAAAAATGATGGCGCATGACCTCGATTTGAATTGTAATCAGATACTTTGATTTAAATTTTGAATCCACAAAACTTAGGCAAGAAGATTGATATCAAACGGAACACTTTCACCTGTTTTATGTTTTATGTTTTATAAGGTTCTGTCTTTGAAATGGTTTTTATTTGTTTTTCTTTATGTCAATATGTTTCTGCACATTAAAATTGGTTTTCAAGTGTAGAGGAAAGTCATAAAATGCATTTATATCTGAAAGAACATAGCATTGGAAATGGCATCGAAGAAGAGGCATTACAAATTAATCGCATGAAAATGATTCTTTAAAACATTAACGAAGTACATTCCTAAATTACTTACAACGTTTCTGTTTCCTTTCTCATGCAAGTCTATAACTTTATTAGTTCTTTAAATGGCATTTGATAACAGAAATTTATTCAAAGGAGTAATCCCATTTCTAAAATCTGCTTCTGGTTTCCATTTACTTGAAGATTTGGATAACGCAAACCCATTTTATCTTCAAAGTGGTAGAATCATGAATATTAAATGTGTTATTTTGAATCGTATAACTTTTATGACTACGGATTACACACCTAGTGCGTAGCCCTGTCTTCAGCTTATGCTTTGCAATGGCTCAATCTACTGTTCTTTTGTTTTTTGGTATTTATGCTGTTAAAAATTGGATATTGTTTTAGTTTCCCATATAGTTTGGCCTCGAGAACTTCTTGTGAGATATAATGTGCATATAGTTCTTATACCTGTTTCTTGTACCTTACTACATTTGTGTACCTTCTCATTGTCTGTACGGTGTAATCATATCATGTTATGTATATTTATAATTTGTAAGCGACAGTAGAATAGAGAACTCTTGAAGAACAAATGATTTGGTAATTACAAAAATCAAAGTTCAGAGTAACTGTTATGGCAAAAATCGATAATACTGAAAAACAAAGACATGACAGAGTCACAAAGCATGGTAATAAAATCATAACATTCAGAACTAAGGCACTTTAAAAAAGAAAAACAATTCCCATAAGTCTAACAGTGACATCAAGTGACGGGTAAGCATGTTTTACCCCTCATACGAGAACCGTTACATGCCTAATGAGGCATATATTAATTTGAAAGGTATGTTTGGTAACGGATTGGTTAATGTCATTTTCTAACCCTCAGACAAAACCAATTCAAAAAATTATCTCTCTAACCCTCAAAAATGAAATGTTGCATTAGTTTGTGTTGTGGTATTGTTAAATGTTGTTTCCATATAAAGATATGTTATGTGCTATAATGTATAATAACGTGTTATAGCTAATTTTATTTCGCCCCATTTAAATTTCTTGTCTTCTTATTGGTTAAGATGCATATGCCGACTGAATCTAAAACATGGAATCATTGAAGCACCATCAATGTTACCTTTTGCAGATAGGTTCATGAATTAGTGAGCTGAGGGTAATACTGTTCATGGTTCTATGATTTTTAATTAAGTTCATGTATCTTTTTTTAATCTTTTATCTTTTTTGTGTACCCTGTCATATAATTCTTAAGTATGCAATTCAATTGATATTCGTAACTGAACTATTAATTAATAAATAAAACCTTAAATATCCCATTTTGAAATGATTATGCATTATGGATGTCAAGTACGGGACTTTCGAGGCAGAAGCGATCGCCTCAAAAAAGAAGAAATGACATAATTCCTGACCTATTGAAATAAATATATAATACTATCTAAAACAAACTCTTATTATAGAACTTTTTCCAGGGGAACACAACTCAAAAATCCCGAATTTATTTACATGCAGCTAAGTATAAGCACAGTTCGGCTACAACATTAAAACACCTGCAGCCTGCAGCTAAGGAAGAACTTCCAGGAGAGGCAAGGGATAGCTTTAGCATACGCGTCTCTAAATAAAACTCAATAAGTGTTCACAGAGATTAAGGTTTCTAATCTATATTTTAATTACGAAAGCGGATCTTTTAGAATTCCTTTACATAGAATACCGAACACATTCATTTCGCCATAGTAGTATATATCACACAGAACAGAATGGACGGAAACATATCTGCATAAACCTTGCTATAAATTTGACATTATGTAATCGAATATTCTGTGTCTGGATGTGACCTCGGATATGACTAGTGGTGTAATTATCAAATTAGTTTTACAAACTGACGATATAATGTTACACAGTCTCATTATCGTGTTGGGTTTCATGTATAGCCACTCAGCTAGAGTGTGGTTTCGTGTAGATTGCCTACATTGTTAAATTTAATTGACTGACGCAATGAATATTTCATATATTGTTATATTTGTTAATTGATGGACACACAAATGACGACATTTCTATCGTATTAGTTACTGCGAATCCTATATCCCCAATAGAGGCAACATCCGAGGCGTCTTTTTCAAGTCTATTAGCTTCTGGCAGACATAATGAAACCAATCCACAAATTAAGTCCTGTAATGTTAAATTGTCTGATATTTTATCTTTCGATGATTCCAGTTCTATTGGTTCCACTTCTAAATGCCGTATCAAACATTGTGAAACCTGTGACATGCTGTTGACGGATCCAACCCTTACCAGCAATTTGACTGGTAAAACTTACACACATATAATGACATGAATTGCGCATCGCGAAATCTAGTTTATGGTATAGAGTGTACTCTGTGTGGTTTGATATATATTGGAGAAACCAAGGATAGATTGAATAAAAGAATGTGTGGACATTGCTACGAAGTCAAAGACAACAAGACTCCTTATGTCTACACACACTTCAATTAACCAAATTTCTGTTTAACTCCATCGTCAACATGAAGATAAGAATCCTTGAGAAAATATATCATCACACAAACAATCCAACTTTAAGTACACCTTACCGAGAAGAATACTGGATTAGAGAGCTTGGAACCACAATACCCTATGGTTGCAATGATAATATAAAAAGTATAGGTAATTTGTCAAGTCCAGAGTGTAGCTCTGTCAATGTGATGAATATCTTGAATTGAAGCTAAAGCCGTCAACGCAGTCATGGGCATCGAAATTACACTGCCTCAAATCTGCATGACATTTCAGTTACTGGTCTCCCTCCATACATGAATGTCCCCGTAGATATTCATCACATGCGCACAAAGCTATACTCTTTACCCTAATCAAAATTACATTCATTTTATAAAATCTGTTTAAACTCTTCCGTGACATATCCATCGTCACATGAATTCAAATTAACTACAATTGTCCTTTATATTGCTCATCACAGACTATTTAAACCTGTTAGCACATCTGCTAATGAACAAGAACGTTGTTCATTCTTAAAACTCAAATTTACAAACAAAGGCTTAGATGCCAAGCAATATTCTTCATAATAAACATGTTACCGCTAAGATAGCACCATACTTTAAATACCAAACAGTTCCTCTTATGTCTTATACATATACAAAACCGATTACAACTAATATCTTCAATCACAAACGGGTATTGCGGGATGTCCAAATTGATGACTTCAAATCAAAACCATCTGATTGTTCTTTTCTCTCTTCCCGATATATGTACGCTTCTGCTGGTCATGTTATTACAGGGGACCTCAACATCGTAAGCAATGAGAAACTAGGTGATCTCTTCACAAAAAGTCCAAAATATCGTAAACCCCAACCCATAAATTGGAAATGTAACTTTAAAATATTGAAGACGCAGTTGATGAATATGCCAAACAATAGACTAAGAGAGAGAAGGAAAAGGTTGAAACAGTGTCCGACTGGATCAGGTCCATAAAGTCAGTGATTGTAGCTCGAATGAGATGCATAAAGACAACTATGAGCCCCAAGTCAAAAAGCATATTCCACGACCCCGAGGTAGAAAAAACATTGTCCTTCCTCCATGACAATTATGTCATCGTATCAGCTGACAAGGCCCAAAACAACATCACATTTTTCTGCAAAAGACACTACATTGACTGCTTAATGAAGGAGATGGCACTGACAATTCATTTGGCAACTCCTAATACAAACTCTCCACCATACCAAGAGAGGACATACTAAACAATCACAAATCAGTATTGTCTTCCTTCGGTTTCACTTTGAGTGAAGACAACAACAACCTGCCTTGTATCTACTGGATACCTAAATTACATAAATGCCCTTACAAACAGAGATACATTGCTGGGTCTGCCAAATGCACAACAAAAACCCCTTTCTTAGCTCCTCACCTTATTATTTACTGCAGTCAAAGATGTGGATTCTCAAAAACCCAAAAGACTTTTGCGAATATCGATCTTCAACTGAACTCAACCACTGCAACAGTGTCAAAGCATTTCATTTTCTACTCTTCATACAACTCTTCCACACGATAAGCTAAAGTCAGTATTCCGGGATTTAATACATCAGTCTTTCTGTACTAAAAAAAAGGTAAAAGAAGATATTCATATTTGGTGATAGGTTAAGATGGGATCTATTTTGTTAAACATTACACTGATTCCCACAAAAAGTATATAGAGGAGGGTATCATTGCATTGCTAGAATTCTTGATTGATAATATTTTTGTAGAATTTGGAGGACAAGTTTTCCAGCAGACAATAGGGATACCTATGGGGACTAATAGTGAGCCACTTTTAGCAGATTTGCTTCTTCGTTCGTATGAAGCCAGGTTCATACAGGGGCTAGTTCAGAAAAAAACACAACAAGCTAGCCAAATCCTTTAATTTCAGTTTCCTTTATATAGATGATGTCCTTTCATTGAACAATCCTCAATTTAAGGATAACCTTCATCTTATATACCCAAATGAACTCGAAATTAAAGATACAACTGATACACCATCATCAACATCATACCTGGACCTATACCTCTACATTGACAACTCTGGACATCTTAAAACAAAACTAAGGGAGACGAATTTATATAAGTTTTTCGAAACTTGTTTTCGAATCCTAATAAATTAATTGATTTTGTAATATGTATGTGTATTTATATATTTGTGCTTTGTATTATTTGTAACAATTAATTAATAAAATATGATTACACTAAAACAAAACTTACGACAAGCGTGATAATTTCGACTTTCCAATATTGAACTTCCCGTCTTTGAGCAGTAAGATTCCACTGTCTCAAAAATTTATACATCAAGGGTATGTTCAGTCACTGTTGCAATTGTCACTACAGAAGTTTTACGGTCGTCACCACGATTTGACAGACTGTTACAATGTTTCTGTTTCACAAATGAGAACAGATATCTTTGGGTAGATCCAGAGTTTGTTACCGGACTGACTAACATCGACTGTGACAAACCAGACAAACCAGACTTTTTACCGGCAGTGTGACGGGTGCCACGCGTGGAGCAGACCATGCTTACCCTTCCGGAGCACCTCATGTTACCTCGGTTTTTATAGGGGTTCACACTGCTAGTGCTTTAATTTTTTGCGTTTTTGATCATTTTTGCTGGTTTTTATGTCTTTGTCATACTGTCTCAATTCGTGTTGCTGTGAATTGCCGTGATTTTTGATTTATGATTTTAGAATTTCCCCTTTCCTCGTTCTTGCTTCGGTATTGTTTTGCTGATGTATTCAGACGTTTTAGATTTAATATTTAACAAATGGAATTCACCTTTCATATTTTGTCCCGTGTGGTGTCACCACTGTACTATCGGGTTTTGTTCTGTGACGTCGTGATACCGGGAAAATACATGCACAATAAACAATTTTTGAACATGCGTGAAATACAACTTTTCCCGCGAGTTACCTGATAGTGCTGCAGCGACACCAATCGGGAAAAGCAGGATGGTGAATTCCATTGGATCTAACTGTAGATATTTGTCTACACACACAACTATTTTATTTTGGTTTATGTTGGTACAAATATACTGCGATTTGTTTACAAGTATTTACATTTTTACAAAATATTCATGGTTAAATACGGAATAAAAGACATTTTGATTTTTATCATGACTTTTTCAGTAAATATCATGCTGATTGTCGAAAATCACATACAACCGCGTATGCATTAATTACACATAATTTGTCTGTTTTAGGTCACAGCCGATAACATTTATAACAGAATATACAACTACTAAGGCTGTCTTTGATTCTCAGATAACAAATTTATATGTTTACAGAATCTTTGATTAACCATTTTATAT
>MJUU01000969.1:11827-27034 GCA_002080025.1 Modiolus philippinarum
TGATACATGCTCTCGAGAGCCTCTTGCGCTGGAACCTTACTGGCAGCAGCTGATCCTCTATATTTTAATTTATTAACATCATCATCATTGTGACCTTCTTATAGGTGCATTTAAGGCTTATTGATATTTTCATTAGTTTTAAAAAATTGTTGATTTATTGTGATATTTTGGAAAATATAAAGGGATATGGGATACTCTGGAAAATTATTTTTAGGGATATTTGGGGTTTTTGTTAAAGGGATATGGGATATTTTCAGTAAAACTTGCTGGGATATGGGATATTGGTACCCCCCTCTAAACAAGCCTCAGTTCTAGTGTCACTTTAGCTCGAGTTGTTATTTTGTGGTATAGGAAGGCTCTTTGCCTTTGTGAAAAGAAGAGTGTGTCTTTCAAAGTGATAGCAAGTCATTAAATAGGATCACAAATTCTAAGTTCTTGGAGGTCACTCTGCGTTTATCCAGGTTTGTGACTGGCTATCCAATAGGATAGGCCGCATTACCCTCCCTCCGTCCCATTTGTTTTTAAGCTATAGGTAGAGCTTTACTTTTGTTGACGTAGAATGTTACATTAGTAAGCATGTATAGTCCATTTCGTGTTCGGTCTCTGTTGTCTTATGTATTCCAAAAGATCTTGTCGGTCTACTTCATCGATGAGCTCATGTACATCATTTGTATCTTTAATAAGCATAGGAGCGTCAAAATTTATTCTGACTGGAGTGGAAATATCGTAGTTCATCTGGTTCTATATTTCGCAATATAAATCCAAAGGACATGTTCATCTTGTAGGCTGAAGTCTGTTGCTCAAAGATCTCCAAAACGGAGTTGAATCAATCCTGTATGAGGTTTCCAGTATGTTGTTCGGTTCGAATACTGGACCAGTTTTCTAGGTACAACTGTCGGGTTTCACGATCTTCTGGCAAGACTTCTGGTTTGGTTTGATTCTGGTTGCTTGATGTGGTATCATTCTGGTTGGTTGATGCTCTGGTAGCATTCTGGTTGGTTGGAATTTCCTTACTGTATTCTGTTTTATTTGTAGTAGGTTAATCACCTTTTCCAGATTGCGATGTGTTAGATCTGTTCATTTTCATCATTAGCTTCGTAGGTTTGGCTCCTGGTCTTTCGTGTATAGCACGGTGACGTTTCAGGCTGGATTGATCGTTGAAAAACTGGCCACAGACGTCACAATTTAATGTGTAATCATGTGAAGCTTCATGTCTGTTTTTATTGTCAAAACGACAAAAGTTTTTCCCGCATACGGCACAGCTGTCTTCTTGCTTTTCTTCTGAGTGGCTTCTTGCGTGTCGTTGTAAACTCCGTTTTTCCGTAAACTTCTTAGGACATTTATCACAAGCGAACATTGTTGACTTCTTCGAAACTATTGCCGTTAGAGAGTTCGGTCGAGGAACTGACACACTGACTGTCGAGTGCGAGTTAATATAGTTAAATTTATTTGTATCGATGACTGTGATTGGTCGGTTATATTTGTTACGGGCTCTCTGATTGGTCAATTTTCCTGCATTTTTATTGGCTGGTTTTATCATGAAGTCGGCATCTGATTGGTTGAATACCCTGCAATTTGATTGGTTCATTCATTGGAAGTCGATTTAAAGCTGCAAATGTGATATTTAATGAAGTGTCTTCGGTTTTGAATAGTGGAACACGTGGTTTATCAAACCACAACGGGGAAACCATTTCGCCTGTTCCTCCATAGGATCGTCGTTTTCTTCCCAATCATGCAGAATTCCACCACAATACAAACATTGTACTTTTTCACCTTGGTTTAAATAAAAGAGTCCAACTTTTGCAAGGTCTGCTCGTCGTTGTTTATTTTGTACGGGCCATCCGGTGTAAGATTCTAGCCTAACTGATTCATTGGCATACTCTATGTATTTTGGGCAAGTAATGCCCGGGTTTTCTGCAGGGGTTCTCGGTAATTTTATTAACCGGTGTTTTTGTAAACATTCTTGAATGAAGGGACAATCGGGAAAATGTTTATGGTGTTCCATGTGTACCACATCGCCTGATCTCCAACCACCCAATACACCACCACACTGCGTGCATTGACATTTGTCATCTATACCGATATAGTAGAAATAATCACGGACGAGATCTAAGGATTTCACCACCTTTGACGACCACGTTTTAAACGTATTTAAGCGTAAATCAAAATTGTCTCTCATAGGTTTCAATCACTCAAGCGGGCTTTCGGGAATGCAGTCCATCTGTATGCAATGTAGACGGTCACATACGCTGCTTAAATGACTGATGCAAGACTTTATTTGCTTTCTAAGCACAGTTCTAAGGACAACTGGTCAGCAGAGTGGCAGTCTTGTGACTGACAGAGCTGGGTGATTGCGTGTTTATATAGTTAAATTTAATTGTATCGATAGCTGTGATTGGTCAGTTCATTTTGTAAGATGTTTTTGATTGGTCAATTGTCTGTACTTTTATTTGATTGTTTTATCACAAATACAGCTTCTGATTGGTTTAATTTCTTGCATTTTGATTGACCCGTTTTACTTGTGCAATCAACCGTGACTTATACTTTGAGACCTGTCTTCCAGTGTCCTGAACGTAGAGCACCGCAAACGTAGTGTAGCTGTGTGAGAGTAGTGGGACGCTGGGAGCTGGTCTTTAGCAATACCTCCTTTCTACAATAACACTAGCACTAACCTAGGGCATTGGGTTTTTTGCAACCATTTACTTTATTATTTCTTTTGATCAATTACTCTCTAATCCTTCGTTTCCTATTGTACGTTTCTCTCTAGTGTTCTCATTTAGAATTATCATTGCAGATTTCTCTTCTTATTGTTTCGAGCTTTGTTTTGTGTCGATCCACTACAATTCCTATTATTCCATTTTCTATTGGTGGTTTATTTCGTTTTTGTCATCCTAAATTGTTTCTTTTGTCCAGTCCATCATTTAACATCTTCAACACTTTTCTATACTATAGTCTTGCATATAACCGTATTAAACTTTTGCGTTGGTATAAATATCGATTTTTTTTATTTCTTGTGTGATTTCTTTAACTCTTGTTCTTTGGTTTCTCAACCCGATCTCAGTTATCTCCCTTTGTTTTGTATACTTCGTTTTTTTGTCTTGTTTTGTCCAAACGCTACCCCAACTATTATGTTTGTTTATTGCATTTCATTGTTGTACTCCGTTCTGTATCATCATTCATTTTTGTTCATGTGTATGATTTCCTTCATTGTTTCTGTATCTATATGCTTATCTTTCCATAAGGCAATGAATTATAAACTAAATTACAGATATACATATTTTATTATCTACGTAATTGCGGCAGACATGGGTCGGAGATCCACACGCCGACTATGTTAATACAAAGTGTTTTTTAGACATTAGTATTTTTGTTCATATTTCTTGGTCATTGGTATAAGAAGTTTTAAGCTTTGATGGGGATATCGACGAGTGTTACTTCCATTTCCACCTCTGTTAAGTCGAAGTCGTCATTAGACGCAAGTTCAATTTCGTTCAATAATAGTTCACTGTTCAATTGATTCACTCTAAGAAACGGGATTGTTATGGCGAAGTTCATAGCATTGATGTTTATCTGGATCATGTCTTCTGGCTTGTTAAACTTTGTTAATTTTTCCAGAATATCGTCAAATATCTGATGTAAAAGTTGATGTCTTTTAACAGGACTTCGTACATAGTTTGGTTCGAAATCGTGGAGCGATTTTTTGTGTTTTGATTTTTAACTCGTACATGTCTTCGGGTTTTTCGGGCTTGGTAGTAGATACTTCTATCTGATGGTTATCTTGGGTATGGTTCTCTATTGTAGTAGGCTGACAAAAAGTGGCATGGCATTCCGTATTTTGGAAGTGAAAATTGTCGTGACTTCTCTTGTGTTGTTTCAGAAGAGCTTTTCTCCTAAATCGCTTGGAGCATAGATCACAGGCAAAGGGCACGTGGTTGCTAAATATTTTGTAATGGGCAAATAGCTCTTTCTTTTTCTTAAAGAACTGGTGACAATACCCACATGAATGCATCTGCAAAAGACAAAGGTTATACACCATTTAATTATGTATTATTGATTATTATTTAATTCTGTATTATTGATTACTTATTTAACTCTGTATTATTGATTACTTATTCGGTTTCAATAACTAAATTATCGGTCAATCAAACTTTAATTTCAAAATTCCTATTACGCTTCAATGTCATTTAAATTTTGTTCACTTACCTTTATTCTGTTTATTTCCGCTAGGCCTGTTTTTTTCCTAGGTATTTCGGGCAAATTGGGCTTACAAATTTCAAACTTAACAAAAAACGAACTGGCTACGATTACCTGGATTTACCTGCAAAAGTAATCCCATTAAAAATAATTATTGTTACCTGAGACCGGAACAGAGACTAATTATGGAACTTTTGCCGGATGCGGACTTGTTTTAAATGAAGTAACAATAATTTCTATCATCATTGTTACCTGGCGTTATTGTTACATTTTGTGTACCTGAAAGGGAATTCAAGACTTACAAATTTCTTTGATATAAAGAGTAACTTTTCAGTATTAAATGTGATCAGTACAAAAATATGGCTCATTATGGTTTTTTATTAATGAAGTTTAAACGAAAATGAATGTGTATTGTTATAAAATGCCATTACATTTATATAAGCATGAGATATGAAGTATGGACGATTAACTGAACTTTCAATAGGAAACAGTATAACTCAAAACTTCGTGATTGTGTTCATCTTTGAAGTTGACTACATCTAAAGTCTCTCCAATGTAGAACTACGGGACATTTCAGTTGAAATGTACTGAAAAATGGGATTTTGGTTGAAAATTAAGAATGCAAATTGCGAGTTATGTAATAATACTTAGGAACTGTAGATACGGACAACTAGTGTTTTTCTTTGATGAATAGCATTTATAGTTTTCAGTTATATCTCATTTACGTATATTAATTTTACAAAATAATTGACGGTGTAAAAAATTAAAAAATATATTTCAAAAAGGGGAGGGGAAGTTTTCAACCGCAGCCTTCTATATCCACCTTTGCTAACTGAGGTCATTTTTACACATGTAAAAAAAAAAAACGATAACTAGATAAAAATAAGACTTTTAGAAGACCAACCTCTGGTTTGGACGAGTACATGTCTTAATCTATTCATTCATTAACATAATACAAATAATATCAGGTAACAATAACGCCAGGTAACAATAAGGATAAAAATTATTGTTACTCCATTTAAAACAGGTCCGTATCAGGTGTAGGTTCCATAATTAGTCTCTGTTCCGGTCTCAGGTATAAATAATTATTTTTATTAGGGTTACTTTTCCAGGTAATTCTAGCCAGTGCCAACAAAAAAGGGGAAAAGGTCAGGTGGACAGGGGCTTATCTCGCCCTTTATTATTTTTCAAAGGTCATTTTATTCTAAGTTCATTTTCTTTGCTATCTTCTGTATTTTCTCCACTCTCTGTTTACTGTAAAAGTTGTCTGGGTGGCGCACGTCGTACCAATGTTCGTGACTGCGTTTGATGCTCACGTAGAGTTCTTTATCTTTACTCTTCTTGACTTCTTTGTAGGCTTGTTCTGTCGTTTCAAACACCAGCAGAAAACTCTTTCTTCCCGGTATCTCAAACAGAAAGGTCTCCTGTGGTAAGTCTAGAGTTACTTTTGGTACCCGAAACCTTGAAGTGCCTTCCTTAGCTGCTTTCGCTGGGGTCGGTGGTTTCCGATCTTTAGCTGAGCTGCCGGTGCTATCTTCTGGTGGCTTTGGATGACGCTTGGGTACCCGTTTAATTCTGTCATCAGCTTTACGATCATCTGGTGGTTAGAGCGGTTTTACCAATCTCTTCGGGTTTTGGATCTTCCTGGATCATTTCCGGTGTAGTTGTGTTGTCACTATCAATATTGTCGGCAGGGTCAATTTCTGGGTCACCCGGGATAGCAGCGGATTGTTCCTGTTCATTCTGTCGTTTCCTGGCGAGAAAGGCCTGTAACCGGTTGCGATTCCTGGTCATTCTGGCTTTTGATGACTTCTTCCGCTGACGTTTACTTTGTCGTTGATCTGCGACATCATAACTTTCTTTGACAAAGACAGGCTGTGTCCATCTTACAACTAGTCGATACTTTCCATTCCTGGATGATAGGTCCCAATTGGCGGATTGTTTCTCTAGTAGGTGTAGAATGATGAAGACGTCTACTGTCAAAGTTGATTGGGTATGCTCTTCACATTCCTCGGTCATATCGCTAGATCATATCGCTAGATCATGGATCTTTTCTCAACGATTTACGACTGTGATAGGTCTGTTCAATTCGACTGTTTGTTGTAGAATGAGAAAGTTGTTCGATGTGTCTGATTTTATACAGGAAGAATCGTTGTAACGACGGTTCTGATTGGTCGGTTATTTTTGTTACGGGCTCTCTGATTGGTCGATTATTCTGTGTTCTGATTGGCTCGATTTATAACAAAGTCGGCGTCTGATTGGTCGAAATTCCTGCAATTGGATTGGTCGGTTCAGTTCTCTATTTTTACTTTTCTTTTAATAGATCGAATATTCCAGAAGATGATGCAATCGATCGATTTTCAAGGTGTACGGATCGATGATTCTATTGAATCATAGTGACACGAATAATAATAGGAGTGTTTCATCTGAATATTTTATGAATTGAATTATTAATAATATTTTATTGTGTGTTAGATGTATTGATTTTCTAACGATGTTCATAACTTTTCTTCAATGTCCAACATAATTGACGCATTTGTCGCTCAATTTTCTTTTATTTCCAATAAATTCCCTATTTCTTTTATTTCTAAACTCCTTTAACATGTATATGGACTCCTCCTCTGACTGCTTAACTCCCGTATCCTCTCTATGCACTCCTCCTCTCACTCTCAGTCATATATTCTCTCATATGTTCGGCTTTTCTTATAAATATTCAAGTTTTAACTTCCACATACTAATATTTGACTCCCATTTTCTCTAAGATTCTTAATTCATTGTAATAACGACTCCCTATTTCTAATAAAAATAACACTTCTACATGATTTGCTCATATTTTTACATGTTTTGTTTGTTTTGTTTTACTAATTTGTACATATTTGTTCAAGATTCGTCTATTTTATTTTTATTTGTTTGAATTTAACATACACGTTTTGTTTATTTTAACATTTTTATGACTATTGTCAGTTTTATTTTACACGTTTAGTGCGTATTTTTTTAATTCAACTTTCATTATGTTTAACTTTTATCACATCTGTTTTGTTATTTTTGTGTGTTTTCGTGAATATATTTTGTTTGTGTTTAACGTTTTTGTACAAGTTTAAGTTTGAGTTAAGGTTTTTGTAATTTTTCTTTACAAGTTTTAGTTAAGTATGATGTAAATTTTGTTCTACTTTGTGTTTTTGCATTAATTTTCTGGTTGTATTGTTTAGTCTTGTAAATATTTTTGTTTTAATTTATGCTTTTGTTAAAATTTTGTTAGTTTTTTCTCTTTTATTTTTTGGTTTTACTTTAAAATTTCACATATTCCTGAGATTTTTGTGCGTAATTCTAGACATTTTCAGTTTCGTGCGGTGGATATTCGGCTGTTGCTGCTGCTGCTGCTGGACGGTTTGGGATATTGCTGCTGCTGGTTTTCGGAATTATTACTTTTCCTAAAGTAGTGGCAGGAAAGGGTTTAACCACACTTGTGATATGAATCGAGGGCAAAGAAGAATAACAAAGTCATTATAAATTTCATGATTTATTTTCTCCGTCATGAGACAGGCACAGGTCGGAGACGCACGTGCAGTCTTTACATTGTATCTTGAGTAAAAGTGCATTTAACTGGATGTTGATTTCTCCTGCATTTTCTTGGTTCGGGATTTGCAGTTCGGAGGTCAAGATCACAAGGTAAAATATTCCGGCACTAACCAAAAGGTCTTGCCAAAGGAAATACAACTTTATCAATAACCATTCAAAAAAATATACTTAAAGTCGATGTTTATCAAAAAGTCGGTCACATACCAAGGTTAAGGTCATAGCACCGGGAATGGACACGTGTGCAAAATATAAAAGCCATGTCACTTTAACATTCAAAATGTAGAGACTTTTGCAGACAAACAGACAAATATACACACAGGCCAACAACTTTGCCCTCCGAATCTCTGCTACTAAGCCACGGTAATTTATATATGTTGATGTTTGAATCTACAAGAATCTGCATGTTTGAACCAAATAAAGCTATCTATCTAATCTCCTATTAGTGGGGGGGAGTAAAAAAGCAAGTGATTTCATGTGCAAAATTTGGGTGCGTTTTTGGTGCCACGGAACACCATAAAATACCACAGAACATTAAAATTCCTATTAGATTTGATTAAATACGGAAGAAATTTTTTTTAATGGAATTTTAAATGTTGATATCGTAGAACTGAAATTGAGGTTCTTTTCGGAAACAAACTACCGTCTCTCCCTGATTCATATGGCTCATTATACTTTATAATTTATGGAAGTTTGTTTTCAATTTCAAATGCTATAATTTTATGATAACTTTAATCAGGGACTATATATAACTAGTTATATATATAGTCCCTGCTTAAATTAAGGTGTTTCAGTGGTATTATTCCGCCATATTTGTTTTATACTTGTTCATATAGGTTTCATTCATTTAGAAATTTAACAAAATAATTATTTAAAATGTAAATAAATGTCCAAAGTATTTGAAATTTATATTACTTATCCATTTTACAACATTTTCAGTGCAAAAAAGGTGAACTAAAACACATTAGCTTCAAATCTGTAGCTGGATATACAGAACACAGAAATTAAGCAAGGGAGATAATTAGATAAAAGAATTTCATATAGATATCACTAGAGAAATAAACATTTCTCAAATTTTCTCGCTTATTTCAACGGTGACCCCTAATTTTTATTTTTTATATGTAAACAATATAATGAGTTTAAAACACATGCAAAGTATAAACAAAATCTATAATACATTTTTAAATTTTATCCACTCATATAGTCATTTTCCTTATTATTTCTTTGTAATTTCCTTAAATTTTCAATTTCATTTTTTTCGCTTAAATGCACGGTGACCCCCAATTTTATTTTTTGAACAATAATACAATTATGCTTCTACACAGAAAATTTCACAAAATTCTATAATAGGAAATTAATACCATGCAGACACCTTAATTGATTTTATTATGTTTACTGCATATTTTGATAAATTGATACTATCCAGATTCAGTCCTACTTACTATAATCTTTGCTAGATCATATTTTCCATCTACTATACGTTTATGGAACGGTTTGGGTGGAGGACTTAGAAACATTCCCTCTGTAGATAATTTCAAAAGGATCTTGAAAAATCATAACCCTCATTTTAAACCCCCTTCATATTATAATGATGGTCCCAGAAAGTTAAATATAATACATGCAAGGTTACGTCATATGAGTAGCACTCTGAAAGCTGATCTGTTCAGGGTGAACTTGATCCATGACCAATTTTGCAACTGTGGTTGGCCTACAGAAGATAGCATTCACTTTTTTCTAGAATGCCCTCTGTATAACAATCAACGTAGCAGGTACATAGATACTCTTCCAGACATTGGAGAGGATAAAATCACTGTCATTCTTTTTGGAAGCTTTTTACTTGATAATAATTCAAATGTCAACATCTTTAAAAATATTCAACAGTTTATTCAGTACTCGGGACGTTTCAGTCTAGATTGGAACAATGCGTTTTTGTTACTTTTATATATAATTTCTTTTTTGTTCATACACTTGTCGTTATCTTTGCACTTATAATTGTATGTTGTAATTCATGTATGGAGAAGACCTTGTGAGTTGGAATAACTCGTGTCTAATCCAAATTTGTTTATTTGCAAATAAAATACGTTTAAAGTCCTACTTACTAGTTTAGTCGGCCTGTCAAAAACATACTTTGACAAATACAAAACATTGGCGGATCGAAGAAGGCGCCCGGGGTTGAAACTCCCTCTTATTTTGGACAATTATGTATTATGTATTATTTTTAATGAATATCCTGATTGGGTAACAGGTAAAATCGCCCCACTGAAAAATCGCCCCAGTAAAAATCGCCCCACCATTTTGAAAACTCGCCCCATCGAGGGTAACACCAAAAAACAAATCGCCCCACTTTTCTGACAAAATCGCCCCACTTTAAGTGTCAATGTCGCCCCAATGGAGAAATATATTATTTTTTTTTTTGTATTTAGTAGTGTATTTTCTTGCCTTTATGATATATTATCGGAAATGCCGCTATTAACAAACAATTAATACTTCAAAGGGGTTAATTAACTACTCATCAGCCACAAATTTAGCACACTTTAAACACAATTATTTTAATTAAACTTTCTTTTCTTTTCTAATTACGTCAATTACTGTTGTTAACAATAGAATGCTTTTTGTATGTGGAAACGGGACAATGTACCCCAAGCGAATTCATGTCAAATCGCCCCACGGAAAAATCGCCCCAGTAAAAATCGCCCCACTTTATTTCAAAATCGCCCCACTTCCAAAATGTGCTTATACTGTTTTAAAAATCGCCCCACTGATGTAAAAATCGCCCCACTTTAAAAAAATGTCTGATTGACGATAAAACACTTAAGTAGTAAAAATCGCCCCATCAATGTCAATTTCGCCCCACTCATTGTCAAAATCGCCCCTCTTTCAAGGTGTGTCTTTTATGCTATGACGCACGGAGGTTGTCAAAATCGCCCCACTCATTGTCTAAATCGCCCCACCGATGTCAAATTCGCTCCACTGCTTAGGTCTCCTTATGCTGACAATGAAGACAATGATTCATCTTTTCTAACTATCTGTTATTTATATTGAAGTTTCCTTCATGTGATATGTTTTATTGGTTTTACTTTAAGTACAAGGATAAAAAGAAGTAGAGCACCTAGGAAATAGGTCAAATGCATAATCCAGAAGAAGTCCAAGTTCAGAAAAGCAAGTATTCGTATATCTGTCAAACAATAAAGAATCAGTCACAGGATGAAATCACAAAGCGAAACCGCAGTCAACATGGTCAAACCATAAAGAAAGTCACAGGAGGAAAGTAAAAAAAGCAAAATTACAATAGTACATTTGTTCCTTTGTAGATCCCTGTAGATTTCGTTTAGAAGAAGACATTGATCACTATGAAAGAAAGACAAAATAATTTTTAGACGCTTTATTGAAGATAAATATGAAGCACTGCACATTTTTAACAACAATAAATGTAGCACTACACAAACACATTTATTCTCTTTCGCTCTTCGATAAGCATGCACACTCAAGGCATAAATAACACAAATAAATTTAGCACTACAAAAGATAGCATACGTTTGTTCCATCATCACGTACACACACACTCTCTATATATATATATATTCTCTGTTGCTCACACACAAGGAAAAACATAAATAAAATTAGCACTACACACAGTGTATTACCATACAAACTTTCTTCCATGTACATACTCTACCTTTCCCATTCACATCCACCACAAAAAAACAATGTTCAGAGAAGGTTACAAAACAATAAATATGTAATATACAGTACATCTAATCATTACAATGTCTTATTAATGAAGCTATATAGAGTCTATAATAAAAGTTCAGTCTAAACTAGGGGCGTTTATTCTGCTGCACTGCTTCAGCAACCGGTTGGTCGTCAGTTCTTTAGATGTGTACTGCTGCCAAAGTGAGAAGATTTCGGACTGGGTCGTGCGGGCCTGTTTTCTTTGGTAACGGGTCAGCTTGCCCTCGGACACCAACTTGCGTTGCACCGGCAATAACTGTGATTCTTTGTGGAGACTTTCGATCAGTAGGTAGAAGGGTGGTGTCTGGTCACTGTTCTTCTTGTTCAATCGCCGATGCCACCCCTCTACATCGTTGTTAGTTCGAATTGGCTGCTCAAACACCGACCATGATGTGACCTTGTATGTGTTGCTGTTGATCCATGTTCTTGAGATGTAGTCAACCAACTTGGTGAGTGTGGGGTCATCTACACTTTGTGTAAGTCTTTGGAATGCTGGTTTTATGTGTGGTGCTGGTAAGTAAGCAAGTGCCATCAGCTTCCGACAGAAAGTAAAAACAGCGTCACGCTTGAAGTAGGCTTACTGAAAACAAAAGAAGAAAATCATAATATTTGTTATACAACATAAAGTAAAACATCATAAAACATTTTTTCAATCATTGATGAAAAGCTATTTATACTTAATAGCACAGATGTTAGCATATATTCGGTTATTGATACTGTCAACTTATAATATATGTATATAATATATATGTATGATAGTTGTCTCGTAGTAATTTACTCCAGTTCTTGGCATGATATTCACAGTTTACTTCGGTATTTTGTAATGCTGTTGAAGTTCGTGTTTTAAGCTGAATCAAATAATATGACGGTAGCAATCAAGCAATTAATATGGTGAGTCTTATAGCATAATTGAACGATCATCCGGCTACTTAGCTTTATGCGAGTTGTCACGTATGAATTTACTCCATATTTTTTAAGCAATTGTTTTTGGTAATTACTTACTGCGAGTCCATATTTCTGTATGCGCCTCCACACGGCCTGAGTAAAGTGAAAGTTACACCCACGAATAACCACACCTGGAACAACATTCTGTAGACCTTTCCATATGCCTTTTTCAAAGTCAGCAACAGCAACCTGGACAGCTGGACGGCGTGGCATGCCAACTACAATACAATCAAGAACCTGAAAAATAAATAACAAATTAAAAAGACTTATACAGAGTGATGGTTTCATATAAATATGATAATAATTACCGGGTTACAAATCAAAGTTACATATACAATAGATACAACTATTCTAAAAACAACTAAAAATGATATCTTGTGCTTCTCATTGTTATACCTTATAATATTTTCGCAGTATGATGTTTCCCCTAATGGGTTTAATACAGCTCATTAAAATTATTGCAGTTGGAGTAAACATATGTGTTATGGTCTCATGTTCATTTACTCCATATCCTTTCGTAAAATATTAAATAGTATAATAAACATGATTCCGGAATATAGGCCCATTTCACGATGGACGACATAATACATTTCATTGGCATAGCAGTTACAGATTAGGTTTGATTAAATTAACATTTTTGTAAATATCAGCTGATATGAGTAACACTTACAGCACGATAATCAGCAGACAGTTTTCTGGACATAAAGCAGAAGACTAAAGGCACTTGCTTCAAGTTGTCACCACTTCTCAGGAAGGCATGGATGCTGAACATCTGCACGAATGGTTCGTGGACGACTTTGAATGTGCCATCTAGATACCAGGTCTTGGCGTTGGTCAGCACCTTCATTTGGTCTGCAGTGTAGAACACTAAGTGTCTGTGGCTATCAACTTGGACATCTTTTACGATGAAGTCATCTGGGATGAAGTTGTAAGCAAGAAAATACACTACTAAATACAAAAAAATAATATATTTCTCCATTGGGGGGACATTGACACTTAAAGTGGGGCGATTTTACATTAGTGGGGCGATTTTGTCAGAAAAGTGGGGCGATTTGTTTTTTGGTGTTACCCTCGATGGGGCGAGTTTTCAAAATGGTGGGGCGATTTTTACTGGGGCGATTTTTCAGTGGGGCGATTTTACCTGTTACCACCCCAAGCCCATTAAGCCAATAAACATTTTAAGCAAAGACAAATGTCTAAATTATTATTGAAGCCACATTATCTCACCCAAGCTGACTATGAAAGTATAGAAAGCTATGAGTCCCAATTCTGTAAAAGCTGTAACAGACAGAAATAAAGCTCGTAATCGAGCTCGTCATACAGGGAATGGGGAGGATTTCTTGTTATATAAACAAAAGGAAAGGGAATGTAGAAAAATATTAAAAAATTCTCAACAGATTTACTGGGAGAGTTTCTGCACAAATTTAAACAATGACTCTACCCTAAGTGAATTATGGAACTGTGTTAAAAAAATGATGGGTAAATTTATACCAAATGCAAGTATACCAACCCTAATTAATAACAATAGACGGTTTGAAACAGAAGAGGAAAAGGCAAATCTATTTATCAAAAACTATGTTGACGTTAGTAAAACTACAAACTATAGTAAAAAATTCCAAAAACATAAGACAGAAATTGAAAATGATGAATATCCCACCCTTTTACAATACTTCAAAGATAACTCCAAAACATATAATGAACCTTTTAATTTACAAGAATTTAAGGATGCTATTAGTGACACTTCAGATACTTCACCTGGCAAAGACAGAATCAGTTATGCTATGTTTAAGCATTTCAGTGACAAATCATTAAGTGTTTTATTGTTATTTATTAATAAAATATGGTTTACACAAACTTTACCAACTGAATGGAAACATTCGACTATTATCCCTAGTCTCAAATCTGGAAAAAACCCTAATGATCCTCAGTCATATAGACCCATAGCCCTCACTTCTAATTTTGTAAAGATTATGGAGAAAATGGTTAACAACCGACTACGCTGGTTTTTAGAATATAATAATCTGTATACTCCTAACCAAAGTGGGTTTAGGAAAAACAGAAATACAATGGAACAAATTATAAGACTTGATAATGATATTCATAAATCCTTTCTTAAAAAACATTTTACTGTAGGTGTATTTATTGATTTTAAACGTGCATTTGATATGATGTGGAAACATGCTGTTGTCCATAAAATGGCAGCAATGGGTATAAGAGGAAATATGTTGGGGTGGGTATATAACTTCCTAAGTAATAGGACTATGCAAGTCAAGATAAATAGTACATATTCTGAAATATATTTTGTAGAAAATGGTACGCCACAAGGCAGTTGCATTAGTCCGACATTATTTAATATTGTTGTCAATGATTTATCTGAATGTATTAAATATTGTGCTATGTCCCAATTTGCTGATGACAGTGCAATATGGTTGTCTGGAAAAAATATGAAATATATCCAACCAAGACTACAAGAAGATTTGAATAGTATATTTGCATGGTGTGAAAAATGGGGATTTATGTTATCTACCTCCAAAACAGTTGCTATAATATTTAGTAAAAAACATAAAGTTGGAAACATTGTTTTACAAATAGGCTCTGATGTTCTCAGTGTAGTTAAAGAAATAAAGTTTCTCGGTATGATTATTGATAGTAAATTGACATGGTCTAAGCATATACATTACATTTATGACAGGTGTCTAAAAGTTATTAATGGCATGAAATTATTGTCTGGCACAAAATGGGGGGCTAACAGTTACACAC